>VZTF01004595.1:476893-523271 GCA_013397755.1 Cnemophilus loriae
TTTTTGCCTCAAAGCCAGTTTGCAAGGGCATAAACTCTTAAAATTCTGGAAGTGTCAACAAGTATATGCACAGCAAGTGTGGGCCGTCTGATGTACAGAGAAGCTGGCTTTGTGAACAATATTTTTGAAAGACTTGTTTTGTATCAAACAATAACTAGCCATGGCATCCGTCTCAATAAATTTCTGCTTGCTGTATCTATTTCCAGCGAGGAGAAATGTTCTCTCTTTTCTTTTTGCTTCAGAAGAGTTTCTCCAACCCCACTGCGGTTGGGTTTTTCTTTAAATTGCTCTTTAAAACTCTCATTTGAAACAGAAAAACAAACAAAAAAGCACAAAATTTAGACTAAGATGTCTAGCCTAAAATTACCTAATTCACTGTGCTTCAACATTTTTACCCTCCGTAATTTGGCTTATACCTGAATTGCACGCTGAAATAATCTTTTTGCCCTGCATTTGCACTGCCAAGCCCAACAGTGTTAATCATTATTTCAGTTCCAATAAATTACAGTAGTAAATTTTATTTCATTGTATAGTATGTAAGGATTTTTTTTCCTCTAAATTAGCCTTAGCTAATGAAAATCAGAGGCAACAACCTTAACAATTAAGAAAAATACTTCTATTTTCCCAAACTGTTACAGCTCCTTCTTATAGAAAAGTAAAGACAACTTTGAATTTCAGCAACAGTTGCATAAAAATATACAAAGAAGATGCAAATTCACTACCACCAAGTTACAGTCTATCATGAAAAACCACAATGAAGTTGCATTCAGACAGTTCTCAGACATTTCAATAAGTAATGCAAACATGCAGAGATTTCCATTGGGTGAAATCTTTTTTAAATGGGCATACATGACACAACAGGGAAGAAGCTTTCAAAGTCCATTTTTTAATAGAGAAGAGTTGTTGGGGTTTTCATAACCTTGTTTCCTGGATTTTTTAGTATTTTTTTTTTCTTTATCCCAATGAAATATAAAGGAAGAAAGAGAAAGCAGATACACACATCTGATGGAAAAAGTTGTGGCTACCAATGTAAGTCTCTCCACACTGAATGTACTTAATCCTCCCAAAAAAGGCACTCTATAGCTCACAAGCTGAGATGTGCCTCAGCAGGTATGTTTTGTTAGTGACAATGAAGAAGTGTTAATGTATTTATTATCCCTGAAAGTGCTAACATCAGTCAAGGTCCGTGTGCGTCAGTATTTACTACAGTAAAAACATCAGCTTTCTATTAACGTTTTCTTCTGGTATAAGTTAAAGTTGACATGACAGATTTAGGGGTTTGTCTTTTTTTGAAACAAGAAGGTGCTCAATATTCTCATGAGACTGAGAGAGGTACAATGATTGTCTGACCAGCCACGAGCAAGGGGATGATTTTTTGCGATGTGACCTGTATATCTGAAGTGTTGCTGGAGGCACTGGAAAGAAGAAAAAAAAACCCAAAATTAAACCAAAACAAAACAAAATAGCTGCGGGCAGATTTTGACCTTGTGGTTCAAAGAGATAATCATTAGAGATTTGGAGAGAAGCTGTAAAATCTCTAGTCGAAACTCTTCTACTTAACTAAATCAGAAGACAGGAAAAAAGCTTTCAAATTCTCTCTGATAGTATTTTCTCATTTGTTTTCACTTAGTTACAAAACTTTATAGAAAATATTCTTCTCAACAGAGAAAACACTGCTTTTCTCAACAAGGCATCATAACACAAAAACAACCTGAATTGGAACCTAAATGCAATACAAACTGGAATCTTGAGCAACTTCGCGCCGTCTCACATTAACCTTCAGAAATGCAGATGACACACTCCCTTGTAACCCTAAGAAACATACCCTAAATCTCCTCCAAAAGACCTTTCCAATAACATTTTCTCAGCCTGGGTAAAGAAACTTTCAAGCTATTGTGGACATGAGAACTTGAAAGCCACTGGCAGTAACTCAGGAAAACCTGTTCTGTTTAGCTCTGAGGAAATCACTTGATAAATCAAGTTGGGATTTTTTCCAGAATTGTACGAGTCAATGAGCATATGCTGATTAAATTGATTAATATACTTCTACAGGTGATGGTGTTCCTGGCGATACCAGAATTACCATAATTATGACAATATTAATTAAAAAAAAAAAAAAGAAAGAACAAAATTGATGTAGTGAAAAAAAAATGCCTGCTACTATATGTCAACTAAAGGGACCTTATACCAACTATATGTCATCGCTAAAGAGGAGACAGACGATCAGGTGGACTGTTGCTGGATTCCAACAGCACTGTACCATTACTCTTTGCAGCTTCTTAATATAGGTTATCTCCTGTATGCAGTAATGTCTTCAAATTACTTGGCTGTGAATAGCTTTTCCATGATGAAATCAGTTAGTGTAACAGCAGTAATTAGTCCCATCTTCAGACACTCTTGAAAATAACTCTTTTTAGACATACCTCTCAAACGCAAATACGGAGACACTGCAGTTACCTTTATCATTTTGGTTTTGTCAGCACTTTTAAGATACCTTCAAATTACATATGAAAACATTTGACTGTCTTGACTGTCCAGAGCACTTTCATTCAACAACTTTGTTTACCTTAGCAGCTTGCCCCAAGGATACAAATTCTCAATGATGTGTCAGTTCATCAAGATCATGCGGTACAATACAGCAAACACTCATTTATCATCCATGTCACCAGGCTGCAAAAATATTTCTTTCAAATGCAGTATTGACAAATACAGCACATTATAACAGCTTATCCTGGCTTGTGTCACTCCTTCTTTACAAACTCTGTCAACTTCAATTTCTGGCCATGAGTATCAGCCCTTGTTCTGGCATCATATGCTATAAAGAGCAAGTGATTTCAGATAGCAAATAAGACAACTGACAAAATGACTTATAGCCATGAAACTGAAGAGGTAGCATGTTTGTTTACGTGGGCCATGGCTTAACCCTCCAATCTCTCTGGAATTTCAGACTTGCTGTTATGTGTAGATGGAATGACATGTTATAAGTAAATTCCGAAGGCAAAAAAACCCCAAAAGCCCCACAGCCTCCTCCCCCACCAAAAAACCCTAACAACAAAAAAATAAAAGCCAATAAATGTCTGTGAGTGTTCTATAACATTGCAAACAGAGGGAACTGAAAATCAGAAAAAAATACACTTCTGTGTACACTTACTTCAGTATTATATTTTTGAAGCCCAGCAACAGTTTTTAAAAATGCTCCTGTTGGATTTTGCTTCATTTTATAATTATAAGAACCTCATAAGATATTTAAGAGAGAATTGAAAATATTCAAGTGAACCTGTCATTTAAATCTAGCCTGACAGCTTAAGTCCAGTTCCTGCATCCCAACCACGGGCCCATAAAGCTTACTGCCCAAGGTGGCACCAACTTCTGACTACTTAAACTACTTTGCCTGTATCTACAAAACCATAGCCATGAGAGTCTCAACAGAAATTAACGAAAGACAAATCCCATTATTAAGGTTCTAATAATAATAACATAATTAATAAATAATAAGATAATTAATAAATTATAATAATAATATAATTAATTCAATGTGTACTTGCATGTTCCAATTCCAGTGAGAGAAACCCTTTCTCTTATTTGTTTTCCCAATTTAGAGAACATAAGTGAAAGCTTATCTGCTGACCTTCAGTGTCATTGCAGTAACTGAATATTGGGGAAATATGAATAGGTAAGAAACACTATGCCACCAAAATGCCATAACCATAAACACTGATGGAAATCAAACACAGTAGTTCTAAGTCAGGGGTCTGGGATTTGATTAACTGCATTTTTCTTTGAACTTCAGAGATATGCAACTGTAGTGACAAACAGGGCCCCTTGATGTGGATAGAATCCCACTAGATACAGAAGACTCAAATGGGTTGTTATTTCTTTCATACAGTTGGAAGAAAATGCTACCATGGGCTCCAATTAGGAATTAAGAGCAAGTTTCGTCTTAAAATATGTAAAGAAAAAACAAAACCACAAACAAAAACCAACCAAAGAAACTAAAACAACCCCATCACACATTTTATATCTTGATGAATCCAGACTGCTTAACAATTCTGGACTAACAATACTGTTTAAATTGCTCCTAAAGCATTTGGAACGCAACTTTTTTCCTGTAGTACATGCACAGAATAAGTTAATAAAAATTAATGGCTAATAAAAGTAAATCGTAAACTAACAATCCTTAATTTATTGCTGTCTCCATAACGTATTTCTAAAATGCTCATGAAAGTGAAAACTTATCATTATGGCTTCTGAGTTAAAGCCACACAGCATGAATTTCCTCAAGCTATTTAACAGGATGTATCTATAACTAGTGAGCTACCATTATTATGAAAATACACATTGTAGGTAAGAGCACTGATAATAAGCCACACTCCAGCAGCTGCTACCATGGTGTGCTGATCCTGACTTTGTGGGGACCCTCTATTTAGAGAAACAAATGAAATTCTGGAACAAAGGCCCAGCAACAAAAAAATAACTGGGCCACACAGCTAGTGACCAAACAGACACACTTCAGCCAAGTTAAGCCTTGCAGCAGGAGCAAGCGGCGTGTGAGGTTGTCTAGAAAAGCAGTTACGGAAGTCTGGGAGCACCCACACAGCTGGTACAGAGAGCATGACCGACTCTTAATGGTACATTAACTAAATCCATTTAATTCATGCAGATGGAGTAGCACATACCTTGTTTACCTTGGATTACTGAATTGAGGCAGAAAATTTGCTACCTACTTGGCAGGAAATAATTTTGTTAGCCTTTCCTGTTAGCAAATTAGTATTCTGTACTTCTGGATATACTTTAAACAGGAATTTTAAATTTTAACTTGGATTATTTATTTCTCTACGAAAATTGTACAGTTAGTTCAGCTTAAATGCTGCAACATGACAGAATATGAAAGCATCACACTGAAGACTGTGTCAGACCACCAAACTTAGCAAATCTGTCAGTTAAAGCAAGTGACACTGCTTTATGGACTCCATGTGACAGAAGTGTTTATGGCCTTGAGGCTCTCACTAACAGCAGCTTTTCTTATTAGCAAACTATTGATAAAGGAAGGCAGGATCTCCCTATGGTGCATTCTAAATATGACAATGAGATTCTACCCTGTCATCACACCTCCTGGAGCAGATAATTTCTACTGGTATCAAGGGATCAAAGAATTCACCATCTGAGATGAGAATGCAAAACAGCAAAAAGCCTACAGCAAAACACCTCTTCTCTTTTTAACATGACTTAAAGCAAATGTTTCAAAACATTCCCAGAAAACACACGAGTAAAACATATTCCCTCTATTTAAACTGTGGCTTATAAATACACTCTGACCATTACCCAATACATGTAATCCTTGTTAAGTTTACCACCAACCAGATGCAAATCAACTTGCAGAAGACAGTTTTATGCTATATTAATCACTTATGCTATATTTCCCTAAATTTTTAAACTCTGAATAGACACATACCTTCCTTGCAGTACTCGGGTGGTCTCTGCTCTGCTTATGATCTGCCTTTCTGTTAAAATTCAGACTTTCTTCCATCTGTTGGCATCTTCAGTTAATTATTACTTATTAAGTGTTATAGCTCACTTCAGTTATCAAAAAAGTGTACATTGCACTCTTAACACAACCTACCTCCATCATCTCTAGGTACTTAACAGTATAAAATAACACAAAAGAATTTCTAAAGTGGCATTGATTAATTTAATATTGGATCTACCCTTACTTAAGGCTATTTTAGCCTATTTATAAAAAATGCTACACGAACAAATTGCATTTTCCCTGTTCCATCCTGAACATTTGTATGCATTTAAACATACACAGGGAACAATATTTTCAGAGCTTGTTAAAATGTGTCAAGTCTAGTCATAGACTAGTAGTATCACAGTGCAACTTTCCCTACACCCTGAGTACACTACAATACGTGCAGACGTACTGCATCTCTGTCTTTGCAGAGAGATTTCATCCAAATGCTGGGACATCATCCAGCTTTCCTTAGATTTCATCCAGCTTAAAGTTACACTTATGACAACTTTCAAAGGGTTTAGCAAGAATTCAGCAGTATCATATACAAACACCAGATGGGATGATCTGCTTAACTGGAACAGGATAAGGTTAACTTTCAGAATGACAGCCCCTCAGCTGTCCCAGAGAAGCAGATCTTGCTCACATCTTTCTTCTTTAACTGCCTGCTCAATACAGGTCATTTCCTGGCTGCCTAAAACAACAGTCCTGCCTAGCTCACATCTGTAAAATCTTTTAGCAAATGGATAAATGCCAGCCCCTCGTGCAGCTGAAATATCCAGAGATGGTTCAAGCTCTCTAAAACCTTGTGAGCTGCAGTCTTCATTCTGCCAGGGGTTACAAAACAAGCCCTTTCCCTGGGAGTTTCTGCCAGCACAAGAGTTACTGTTTCTTCCTCTAATGCATCCTTAATTCTTAGTTTTTTTACAAGGATTATGGTACTTTTCTCCTTCATTTAATCTGTACATACACAGAGGTCAATGCTATTAATTACAAAATTATTTTGGATTAAGAAAAAAAAAAAAACAGTACATTTTAATTACAGTAAGATTAACTCTCTGAGTTAATCATGTTGAAATTACATTTTCAGTGAACAAAACCCTAATTAAGTGCCATTTTCTTTAAAAAAAAAGTAAACCCATAAGAGTCTCTCTGTACCGGAAATAGCCCCTAGTCCTTAACAATTTCTATTAAATAAAGCAATAGAAAGGCTTACTTAATTCCTGACCGGTTCTTATTTGCATATCTACTCTTATGAATTATCTCAGCAATGAGGAAAAAAATGTAACATCACAAAACATCTAGGTTTTTTTTTTTTCAAGAGAAACCCAGGCAGAAGCTATAGTGCTATTAGGGCATGTGAGAGAGGACAAGATGGAAAAGACAAGTTCCCGAACCTGCTGTTTTCCAAGGGTTTTTGCCAGGGCCCAGACAACCACTGTCCTGGAGTTACTATGGGGAGCAGCATTATACCACTTGTAGGACTCGGCATGAATGTGGAGGACTCAGGCACATTGCTCAATATATGATTTAAAACCTCTACTTGTAGCATTGAGGATAATAATTTTAGGCTTTAAGATGACTGTTGAAAGAGCCTCAAAGTTTCTACAAGGCCATGGATTCACACTCACAGAGAAACATGAAGTTATTAAAATTGAGCCAGAAATACTGCAACAGGGATTTAAGCTACAGATTTGGCCAGTAATGAAAGGCATGGTGATGAACAGCAATTACAGCACAGGACTGATTTGCAAAAGGCCTGAATGCTCAGCTCAGCTGTTTACTTGCCAGATGATGCGACCCAGGTTACACAAAGCCCAACACACACCCTTACGTGTTCCAAGTACACAAAGGTTGAGAGTGCCTGCCTGACCCATAAAAGAAGGGGATTATCTGCTGTAGAACACACCAGTTTCTCTCCTGCCCCTTGTCCTGGCCAAAAAGTCTCACGAAGGCCAACCAGAGGCCCTCTGCAGGTCTAGAGAAAAGGTTCCTTTGGCTTGGAGATGTGCAACTCAACCAGATGATTTCCAGCCACAGCTTGAAGCTACAGCCCCTCCATGTCCACAGCTCGAACCAGCAATGCTCCTTAGAAGGCTGCTGGGGAAGAACTAAACTTGTCAGACAGCCTTTATTCTCAGGAGCAGGCCAACAGCTTAATTGCTCATCGCAGACAACAGAAACCCCTGAGTATCCTGTTTGCCTGTCTCCAGACTCTGACAGAAGAAAAACACCAACCTATCAGGCAGGGATCTTTTGTTATTTCATTCAAGTACAATGAGATTTTCATCTGGTAGGTGCTGAAGTTAGAGATTTATTGCTGTATTGTTCTGGGGAAAAAATATTTGAGTCGTTCAGTAAGATTTGGAAAAAATCTGGTCACTGTGAGTAGAGAACTTTGTATGATCACCTTTATCATTGCAAAAGTCTTTAAAGTGGAAAAAAAGAGAGAAACTCATTAGATGAAAACTGGTTAAAATTATCACAGTGTTTAAGAAATTCTTTGGGTTTTTTCCTCAGAAGTTGTTTGTGACAGCATGAGAACGAAGGCAGGTAGGAGGTAGGGTTAGTGCTACGTGATGGACAATAAAGGGTGGGGGTGAAGAACCCTCAGAAGGCAGAGGACTAGTTCAAGATAAAACAACCTGAAATGTCATAGAGGCCTTGAGAAAAATCAGAGATTTTCTTGTATGATTTCTTTTTAAAGTATCCAAGCAGTACTAGATCAAAGGGCTAGTCTGAAAAACCCTATGAAGAAGAGGCGGAAAGCAAGAGCAGAAGAGGCTCCAAGGCTCTGTGTCTCGTGTGACTGCGCTTATGTAATTATCCAAAGAATAAACAAGCATATACAGACATCACCTCAAAAGAGGTAAGGCCAGATCCTGACCAAGTGCTCCTGGCCATATCTCCCATCCCACAACCACTGGCATCCAAAACACAGCTGCAGATCAAGTGGCATGAGCCAGAGGTCTTTATCACAGATGACATACTGCATGCCAATATAGTCTTTCCTTTCCTGCGTCCCCCTCTGACACAAAATACTGTACCTTGCCCAGAGCAATTGGCATTAGTTTGGCATCTTAAAAACAGAAGAAAGAAGGAAAAATATGATCATATATTTTTGTGCCAGAAGGAGGGTACCATAAGGAGACACATCCCAGCTGGGGTCACCTGATGGATTACACCAGCACATGCAGTCAAACCGCAGACCATAAAGAGGGCAAGACAGTAAAACGACTCCCACAGCTCCAGGAACTTCTCTTTCCTAGTCCACATCTTGGGGTACTTCTTTCATCCCTCTCATATAATAGTCAGTAAAAGTTTAACTGTTCAATTAGTGGACTGCCAGGAAGATCTTGTACGAATACAGAAAGAAAAAGTCTCCTTGCTGACGAATGGGCAGATACACTGTCTATGCACCTTACCATGGAATCCCCATCATGTTGGAGGTTCTTCTGGATATCACAACAGAAAATTAATTACAAAATCAACACAAAGACATTGCGTGAACGACAGATGCTCTGCAGATTTTCAAATGTTAACTCACGATGTAAGAGTAGCAACAGTTCTTCTTAAAAAGTCAAAATATAACTGTGCTACTAGCAAGTAGAAAAATAAGGAGGATTGTTTGCGGATGAGAGGCCGCTCAAACAGAGACGAGTGGGAAAGAAGCCAGCACCTTCAGGAGAAGTGGTCAACAACAAGACAAAAGAATCCAGAGGGCATGTAAAGCAGCAGGATTTAGCAATATCCTAAATTGCTGTGAGTTAGCAGCTGGCAGGGCATAATAATAACCAGGAGATTAATAGATTTTTCCAGTGTGAGGTCAGAAAACTACATAAAACAACATTACAGTGCCGACCTTTTAGAAGAGAGAGTGAAGCAACAGATATTAAATGAAACCATAACAGTGGGAAGTGGGTGCAGGGCAGGGTCACAGTCCTGGTGGACACTCTGCTAAAGCTCCTACTGCAGCAGACTGTTCAATCCCTTAATTTTCAAAAGTAACAGTAAGTCATGGATACCAACTTCTAGCCCAAGTTGGAAAGCACTGCGGCTGTAGAGAGACAATATGCTGCTGCCTTTACCTGGAAATCTTTATGACATGGAAAAATTCAAAGCAGGGATGAAAAATAAGCAGGCCACATTACACATTTAGCAACTATCCCTAAGAGGAGTAATTAAGAAAAACTAAACCAGGAATTTCTGAAACAGGAACAGAGCAAACAGGAAAAAAAAAATACTCCTTGACCTTCAGACAGGTTTAGTACCAGAAACACACAAGTGCTATGTCACTGTTTACTTAGTGGGTTCCTATACACTCTCTAGTAGTTTTATTATATATTTTTTTGTATTCAAACCATTATTCCTCTGCGCTGTGATACCTAAAAGCTGAGCTCTAAGTTCTTTTGACTATAGTGCAGAAACTCTTCACTACTGACTGCTATTATATACTACTGACCTCTTACTTCATGCTGAAGATTTCAACATTGACCTCCTTTTTTGAACAGCAATACAGCGAGAAATTTTTTTGAACCCCAAAAAATCAACATAAACTAAGCATGAAAAGATATGATTGTATGTTATGTTCAATAATGGCAAAAATATTTCCAACTTACTACTTCAGGAGTTAAAAATAAACTGATAGATTTGTGACTACATGCCAGATAGGAGATGGATAAATTCTGTGTTCAACTCATGTTGCAACTCATGTTCATGTTGGAGCAGAGATGCAGATGTGTGCAGATGATATTGAAATCTCTTGTTTGCCTCTCATCTTGTTCATGAAGGAATATGCAGGCACCATAGGAACAGCATAAGAGGCTGTAGAGAACAGTATTGCTAATACCGACAATGCTAAAGCAAGCACTGATTCACGAATGTTATGTTTACTATCCTACAAACCCCCCTCATATTCCTAGACGGGTTTGGATAACAATTATGGTACTACACTATGAGAGTCTGTGTCTTTTTGCAGCTTGCACAGTAGCTGAATAGGCTGAACATGCACACTCAGAGTGCTACAGCAAGGTGGAGAGGCAGGATGAGTATTAGTAGGAATTAATTTCTAGGATATTTCTAACTTTTTCATGACTAATAAGGATAAGCTTACTTGCTGTTGCAAGTAAAGAACACATGGTGTTATTAGAAATTGGCACAAGGAGTGCCTAAAATATCCTCTGGCAACTCATTAAAGAACTGGATTAGTTCTAAGGAAAAAAAAAAGGATCGTCAATCAACTGCAAAAGATACGAACTCAGCCTTTTCTGTGGATGCATCAAGAAACTGATTACCATACAAACACAGATGAAGAAAAAGTAGCCGCTGAGTTATGAAAAAGTTGCGAAAGCAGCAAACCACTTTGAAAACATCCGAATATGAAACAAAGATGTTAGGGTACCCAAGACATCTCAGTCCCCTCCTCTACCTTATGGCACAGGGCACACAGATACAGTCAGCAATGAGAGAACAGAAAAAGGCAGCTCACTTTCCAGCTAAGATCCTTCAAATTATTGCCACAGGCATGAATTTTCTAGCAGAAAGACAGGGTAGAGCTCATGGAGATTTTAGTGCTTCATTAGCACCTGCTAATGAAAGCACTAAATTTGACATATTCTTCTATGTCAAATAACCCATACCCATGCCCCTTCCCTCCCCTTGAAATAAGAAACATGCGCTCTCCAGCTCTTTCTCCCGCACCCAATTTATTCATGGTGTATTTAGGTAACATCGTACATGCTAGAACAGTGTCCAAAGGATTTGTCTATTGGTTGCAATTAGTTCATTTGTGCTGCCCAGATTAATGGCAGCTCTGTGAAGGTGCCCTCTGCACCATCTAGCACTACTCTCCCTTCCTGAACACCTGCTACTAAGCATAACTACCAGTCCATTATATGCACAACGTTTCTGATTCAGCTACGTTTTCTGATTTCTAAAAAAAAGAAGGCTTTAGGAAGGAAAAATTTTGTGTCAGCAGGAAAAGTTGTTCTTTCAAGTCTCTGGAAAATGAGAATGCCAGAGATCTATAATATACCTAAAGAAAAAAGAAATTCATTTCACTTTCAGAAAGAGTTCTTTAGACATAGCTGTGGCACTGACTTAAATATCCATGAATGTAATATCCAGGATCCAGGAAAGAGTAATCTTTTTTAAAGAGCAGAGCTTCAGGAGAGGTAACAGTGTTTCATAAATCTAAATTCTCCTGACTTTTTTTGGCTGCTAAAACTATTGAAGCTTTATGAGTCCAGGATGTTATTTTCTCCCCTCACAGTTACCAAACGTGAAATAAATACGTATCAGTAGGGACTACAAAACAACACTGTCTGTACGTCTGGCAAAGCACCTTCAGACGCTGCAGGACATGGAGACTGTCTCCTTCTCTGAGGGCAGATCCACAGCTCTAGTCCACATCAGGCTCTCAAAGGCATCTCTTCCAAAACTGAAAAGAATAATTCAAACACCATCTTGTAGAATGAAAACAAGATGTTAGGGTACCTCCATTCGAGCTCCCCTATTTAAAAATGGAAGCCCACCCTTCAAGATTATCATAAAAGAGGATTGCAGAAGGTGCAAGTAAAGAGGAAGGAGGATGACTGTCATTAGAACAGGGAATTAAATCTGTCAAGTAACAGCTGAAGACAAGCCTGAACTGTCTATAACAGCAAGCTAAAAGGTTCTAAAATCACTTGTCACTTATACTGAATTTATTCATGCCCTTTCTCTGGTATCGTGCAACTGCAAAGTATCACTTCAGAGCAGCTGGTCTCCTCAGTCGAGATGCAAAAACCGTGTGCTAGCTTGAAAAATTAGAATTAGTAGAATTAGTTAATTTGGGACATCTTTAGTCTTACTTTACAACATTGCAGCTAGTCAGAGGTTGTATCTAGCTCAGATGATGGGAAATGTTTATAGAGTTCAAATACCATTCAAAACCTTAAAACTTAAACATGTCTTTGCATGCTTGCATTCTACCACTGTAGCCCTAGGTCAGTTACCGGTTCTTTAAATTCAAAAGCTGTGGTCTCACCTGATCCTTGAAAGTCAGATCCCATATCTCATTTTCATAAAAAACTTTTTTTTTTTTTTGAGGTGGCTAGCTGTAATGAAATCCATTTAACAGAGAGAAAGAAATTATCTTGTCAAATCACTTCAAGGGCACATTTCCTTTACAAGCACTTTTAGCTTTTTAAGAGATTCAGCACAGATATGTGTTAATTGATTGGTTTTAATATACTTTTTCCTTTCCTGACCTTTGTATCCCCTGAGTGAAACTATATCACTGATGAGGTTAAAAAAATGCCGCTACTTACTCGTCAGCATTCAAAGATTCTTATTTGAAATAAAATAGATGTTGGGAATAAATTCTGCAGTTACAACAAACACCAAAAATCAAGAAGTGGCTTATGGAAAACTCATTAAAAGAGTCCAGTAGTGCTATCGCTGTCATGCTAAACACATATTGTTAGCTTAAACACAACTTGGCTGGACTTTTAGCCTTTTGCAAAATGTTACTGTGGTTATAAACCCCACAAAATTGCACAGAATTTAAAAAATACATTACATATTTCTTGATAAATCTTCCAATTCAAACGGCAATTAATTCAACAGGCAGATCCTCACTTCACTGCCTTTATGGCAGTCAAACCTTCTCACTTATTTAATTCTATCTTTATAAATCTATGATGATTTATGGAAGATTACATGGCAGTACACCTTTCTGTGAAACAACTATACTCATATAGACATACAGAAAAAACAGAAAAAAGCCTATATTCCCCTTCAGTTCCCTCACTAAAACTAGTAAATATAATACACAGCAACTGGTCCTGTTTCTGAGTACGGTTTTCAAAACCATTTTTCTTTTGTCAAAAATATTGCAAATTATTTTTTCAAGCACAAGTAATGAATACTTAATTGCTTTTTGTTTTTTGTTTTCTGTTTTTTTTTTAACTTACAGAATTGACCCGGGGCACTCTGCTTCTTCGATAAAAAGAGGAAGATAGATAGATAATGGGCTTTTCTTAAGGGTCTCTCACATCTATCACTGTTATCAAGACAGGAATGGAGACATTTCATGCTGCTCTGCTGATAATTCAAGAAGTTTACAATGTAAGTGGCCTTGAGTTCAATATGTTTGTTTAGTAGAGAAGATTTAAAGTTCTACAAGAAAAATAAACACATTCTTTCAAGCTAACTTTAAAGACTCAAGACTGACAGTTGAAAAGAAAAATAAAACCCTCAAGCTCTGCCTTCTGAGATACCTTAAGGGAACTATTTTTTCAGCTCATCATGAGCAAAGCTATCTATGTGAAAGTTGTGTGATTTAGCCAAGCCTTCTAGTTGATTTTTGCTCCTTCTTTTATTAACTAGCTCTTGAAACAGTAATCAATTTTAACTACTAATGGAAGCCCTGATTTTAGGCAATGTTCTTCTGCTAATTGAAATAACAGTAGTCAAACAAGTGCAAATAGGCAGCTAAAAGAAAGCTGCAGGACAGAGAACCTGCCCATTGGCTAAGCCCCTGTTAGCACCTCTAGTCTTCAAACCAGGAAGGCAGAGGCCTGTGAAGGGAACCATTTACCTAAACCCATGTTTATAGTGGGAGGTAGAGAGGATGTGAGCAAGGACAGCACACAGTCACTGCATATTTTTAATGTGCTGGGATAGGGAACGGAAAAAACATTTTCCTTCACAAGTAGTTCCAGGTAGCCTAGCCTCCCACCTGTTGCCAGAATACTCTTCCTTTACCAGATCTCTTTAGGCAATTTGCCTGCTTCATCTTTACAAACATAACCATCTACATTCACATAACTCTTGTACACACAGGCAGATGACTCAGCTAACTTGCTGCAATGGAAAAGGTGCAGCAAACTCTAAATCATGGCTCCAGGAGGATCTCTGGCACCTGCTGATGGTCTACACCACACCTTCTGCAGTACACCCATGACCAGCCTTCTCCAGATCCCTTGTGCTCTCCAAAGCAACATTAAACCAATACCACAACAAACTGAAGATGATGTCTGGAAGCAGACAATTTAAACTGAGAAACTGGAAAGTCAAGATATGCACCATCAAAAATAGCTTTGGTAATCTGGTTAAATACTGTCCCTCAGATGCTTCTCAAGATGTATTTTATGTCATCTCAAGATATGGCGCAAATTTCGAAGCAAATATTCCAAGGGACAAACACAAAACATCTGCTCAAAAACCAAACCAGTACAGAAAAGCTTCAATTCAGTAATTCTCTGTTTTCAAGGCAATTTGAAATCTAGCATAATCTGTTCAACTCTACAGACCACAACCCCTTTTCTCCAAAATCTCACAGCTGTATTCCTATAACTGAAGGCCAAATTATGCTGTATGTTCATGCATAGAATTTAGAAGTCTGACAATTCCTTAACTTCTGGCTACTTGAGTTTTAACTTCCTTCCCTCGTCTTTCCTCAGTATAAATAAGGTATAAAACTGGTACAATTAATGTTTAAAAAGGAATTGAAGAGTACCAACTCCAAATCTATCATCTGGTATCACATGTTTCACAGAAACCAACAGGAGTGATTTTTAGGTGCATTACATGAATCTTTCTCATTAAGTCTAACTGAGAACAATCGGAAGTTGTGCTCCACAGCATTATCAGGAGGGCAACAGAAACACTCCACCATGAGGTTTCACAGACAGATACTGACATCCATCTAATGGAAAGACCTGGAATCCCCTGTCTACTCCAAACACCAGAAAGAAGGGCAGTTGAATAGATGATACAAGAGTCTTTACTATCCAGAAGGCAGTTCCCAGGACATCTCACTCAGCTTGTTGTAACTTCTGCTTTAATTCAATATTATGCCTTACCTTAGCCCAACTTTCTTGCCTAGACAAAGATCCAATTCTAAATTTTGCAAGAAAAACAGAAGAACGTGCTTTGTTTGATGTACCAACATCAACAAAAGCTCTGAGTGTCAAAAATTACTTTGTAGCAACAAACTCTAGAAAGATAGGAATCACTCAAGCTAAAAGGCTGATACTGACAATAATGGCTATAAAATCACTTTGGAAACTGGTAGACCATCTATGACTACCATACCAACAAAACAAGGTTCTGGAATAGTTTTGTAGTGGCAGTATTATAGCCTAGGTAATTAGTTTTAAGCACCATCTCCAATAGTTAAAAGGATGTTATAACCTGACTGCCTGAGTCCAGTCCACAGCTGTCTTAACTGCCTCATGTTTCCAATTATGAACAACATTCAGCATGTCAAAGATACCGAATTTAATTATATATTTAATCAAGACTTTTTTTCCTAACCAGATGAGTATACTTACTAACAGCAGCCAGAGGAAACTCTCAAAGTATATTAAAAACTCCAACTTACTTCCAAGGTCAATTTGTAAAATAAATACCTCCAGAAGAAAAGACAAATTCAGATCATTTAGTTCATCCTCTGCAAGAAGCCCAACTGTCTCGTCATTGTAAAAAAATGCTCTGGACAGGTGTTCCTGAAAGGTTTATATGGAACTGTGCATTTATCTAACCCTCTAACCTCTTTCAGCTTAGGCTGTAGAGGTCACTTACACAGACCAGTAGCTGGCTTCAAAGCTAAAGGCTGAAAAAAGGTGTCAGCAATGTATCCTTCCTTACCCCCTCAGCATGCCCACTCCAATTATTCTCATATTTACTGACTTCTCTGCTCACTCACATTTCATTTTTCCTCTCTTTGATGATACAGACATCCTGGCTCCATCTGTCATAGGGTTAAGTAATCACCTCTGATTTCAGTAGATTCCATGAACTGCAAACTAGGGGCCTGAACCAGTCAGGATTTTCCAGAGGTCTTTTTTTAACTGGTCCCTTCCAAGCTGAAGGCAAGCAGACCTTAACCTGAGTTTCAACAGACGCAGAAGGAGAATTATATTTATCATAATGAGAGTTGCAAATAGTAAGCATTCTCTTCTACTTTTTAAAAACCTATAATCACAAAATGTTATTTTAGAAAAAGGAAGTCAAAGAATGCTTTAACTTCTGTAGACTATTATTAATTATTGCTTACAAGATGGAAATATACGTTTTTCTAACTTTAGGAAACATCATAAATCTGATAATGGGTTTGGCTACTGAGCCACACTGAAGGCCTTCAGAAGGCAACGCTCTCTAACAAATGTTTACCATAGCAGTCTGGTGAGTTAGGGTATGTGTCCCTAAAACCATCCACTTGCCTGTCTCAATGATATTTTAGTGTTCCTACTCGCTATGCACTTTCCCATCAGTCTAACTTTCCACACATTAAGTGACATAACAGCTCAGATATCCCAGTACAGACACAGATGGTCTTAGCTCTGTAATACAGACTCCTTGCCATCCATTCAGATCCCGATACACACGTTTCACTAAAGTGTATACATACCATTTTTAACCATGAACTGTGAGAATAACACATCATAAACCCTTAGGGGTTTTGGAGCAGAGAAAAACATTTCCAGTGAATCTGAGGGTATAATTTATAAACTGTTTTCCAAGATTTTTTTATTTCATGATAAATTATACTTCTGCCCAAGACACAAAGTAACATCAGCCTCATCGCTAATCAGTGTCATTGCTCTTTTGCTATCACTCCCCATAAGTGAGCCAACAGTAGGCTGGTTATGCATTGTTTGTGCCTTCTCAAACTTTTCCAGTGCATACCACAAAGTGGCTAGTGCTGCAGGATGGCAGCCCCTTTGGCTTTTTTCCTTCTTCTATAATTTTTGCCAGTGGTATCAGTGAAACATCAGCCTTAATAAGTGTGCTGAAGTCAGCAGACATAGAATGAGAGCCCTTAGGGTTCTTTCAGAGATAGCTTCCAAACTCAACAGGTGTTATATATGAGATCATTGCCACTGCT
The DNA here is from genome assembly GCA_013397755.1 of Cnemophilus loriae. Taxonomy (NCBI): domain Eukaryota; kingdom Metazoa; phylum Chordata; class Aves; order Passeriformes; family Corvidae; genus Cnemophilus; species Cnemophilus loriae. The sequence goes on from VZTF01004595.1 coordinate 494,278, forward strand.
CATCATTCTCAGTTATCACCAGACAAAATTTCCTTACATCTACTTTAATACCAGTATCTGCAGTCAAGATTTTAGGAGTACGTTACAGAGCAATTATGTATTAAATCATTTTGGCACATTTGGCTTAGCAGAATGTATAGTATCATTTGAGTGTAGCCTTCTCAACAGAAGAAAGTCACTGTGCCTGGTTTATCTGAAACAGGCTTTGGACACTACTAAAATATAACACAGAACACACACACACAAAACAAAGAACGTCATCCAGAAAAAAAACCAACAAAACACAAAAACAACAAAACCCTCAGGAGAGAATACCTTAATCAGCAAGCCTTAAAAAGAAGTTTTATTAAATATGCCAGATTAGAAAAAAACACAAAATCATTTTAATACTTTCAGTAACACCCCAACGGAGAAAATGTTTTCGTATTTTTTTAGCCAACTTATAACAAAAAAGCAAACAAACATCCACGTAGATATCCTGTGGGGTTAACTAGGAAAATTTAAGTAATTGGCACTGCAAAGAGTGGCCTACAGAAAACATGAGTTTTTTCGAGGTTATCGTAGGTTTACAAAAGGAAAGCAGCCATTTGGGTTTGAGTATGATCACAGAGTTGAGGCAGAGCTGGGGCAGGAAGCCCAGCTGTTGCAGGAGGATGTTGGGTTCTGATGCAGATACACCTCGGGCAGCAGCTTTGACTGCTAATGAGTGTGACTTGACCAAAACCCCAGTAAAAGCAAAATCCTTCCATAACAATTGCGCTGACTGAAGCCAAAGGACCATCAAGCTCCAGGTCCATTCTGCAGCTGATCAGTATCCAGAGCAAGGGAAAAAGTCAGAGTACAGCAAACACATTCCTTCCCCAGTTAGCTCTCCCAGCTTCTGCTGGGAAGAGGCTCACGGGGGAGTTCATCGCCTTTGAGGGCGTTTTACTCTATTACTCTGCTGATTTCTTTTTCATTTATATCAAGTGAAATTAAACATAGTAAGTAATTTTTCATGGTGGTTTTGAAAAATCCTGGAATGAAATTTTGGCTATATTCTAGACAATGTCTTTAGTGTTTGTAAGATAAAGTTTTACAGTTTGGTATAGAACTTCAAAGTCTTTAATCACAAAACAGATTAAGGGGCTCAACACAACAATGTAGTGTGGGGTAAAAGAGTAATTTTGCACAACAGGTTAAAATGGAGACAAAGCATGGATTAGAATAATACTGTGCTGACAAAACGAAAACTTGGATCTAATTGTGACTAGTCCTTATATTTATGAGTTATTTAGGTTTTATATATAAAAGGCAATTTCCAAGACTGCTTCCTCCTCCCTAGGAGCACTAGTTTACACTGAGTTTGAAGAAAATTTATCTTTTTAGGCTACCAGAAAAATGCTCCTCTAAACCCACTGCTCAAAAGCAAAGAAGAGAAAAAATACTGCCACTACCTCCGACACAAGCAGACTCTATAAACAAAGAATTGTAAAGCACTTTCTGTCTATTCATGACCAAGCATCATTGTCTCAGGCCAGGCAGGGGTGCTCACAGCAGCTTCCTTTCTCTAGAAATGCTGTAGGTGAAAAATAGGAAATAGACAGTGACATGGAGAAAATCAGAGATCTGATTCGCAAGTTGAGGCACAGAAAATGCCAGCTGTAATTTCCCTGGTAACGTTTGATACTGCATACACAGCGTAACAAAATCCAAACTCTCCTCAGGTTTTCCTTACCAAAACTCAGTCACTCTGCTTCTTTCAACTGAAGGATTACCGGGAAACATTTCACATTACTTACTACAGGGCTAGAATGCTTTTGCTCAAAATACAGATGTTCACTACAAACTAAATTTTGCATGTCAAAACACAGATTCAACCGCTACTGATATAAACAGGAGCCCACACACTTCTTTTAGACTGGTTATGGTCACATCTGTCAATTAAAATATAATGGTCTGGAAATTGCTAAGTATTAGTTTTGTGGGGTATTATTTTTTCTTACTCAAGAAAATTTATTTTCAAGTAATATTTTTAGTATGTCTTTAGATTCTCTGTGCATTCCAATATGAGATAAACGCTGAGATATCAACTCCAATTGCAATTAATTCAGTCTGAAGTCTATCAATAATTGCTCCAAAGGTTCAACTGGTGCACAGTGCAACAGCATTTTCACTTGAGACAGAGAAAGACTTTAAAAGAAGGAAAGTTTTTAGGCTTCCCTGCTGAATGCAAGAGGTTATCCTTACTTGTAAGTCACGAATTGGAAACTTTCATGTGACAGGTAAAGTCAGTCTGTACGTGTATTTGGATGAAGCCATGATATTTCAGGAAAAAAAACAAAAAACTTTTTTTCATGTTAATTAGGAACTTAACTCAAATCACATTCCTAAGTGCAGACAGCTACAAGATGTCACTTCATGTAAAATATTCCAGCATATTTCTTTTGTTGCATTATCAGAAAAATTATCAAGATATTCAGATAATGCCACTCTCGACTTCTTTCTATCTTCAGTTTTCAAAATGTTTATTTAAAAAGCTTGCAAACTTTTGACTCATCAATGTGATGCAGTTAATTAAAGTTAGCCCAAAAGCAAATTCATCAAATTATGAATTTCCTTAATGTATTGCAAGACCATTATTAGGAAAAGTAAACGGCAAGATTGTAATGACTGGCTGCCGCTGTTCCAGAGAGAGAAGAGAGCTTGAAAATGCTCTGTGCTCTCTGGTAGAGGCAGATTAAGGAAAGGGTGGATAATAACCTTTCATATTATTCTCAAACACAGGATTCACTCTGTCTGGCTCCATACTGTTATTATTGCTTCAGTCCAGGCTATTGTCTGTTCTCACGACATTTATGAAGAAAGGAAAACAAATTTTAGATATATGATTTCTGGGTCATTTTACAAGACAAAAGTGCCATTAATAGCCTTCTGAATGGTTCACAAGATTATAAATCGTTTCACTAAGCTGCAATTATAAAAGTCAACAAATATGTTTTGAATGTTACCTACACATAATAGGTTGATACCATCTTGTTTTTCAAGTAAATTAATAAAAATCTTTTCTCTCATTATAATGGGTAATATAAAGAGGTCCAGCTTAATCACAATAGGTGGAAGCTTGTAAAAACTAACAAGTGAAATTTGTAAAAATCACATTAAAACAAACAATTTCATCTGTTTTTCATTCTGATCTTTAAAAGATCTGAAGAGCTTTTTCTATGCATTATTATTTTCTAGGTTTCTTTATCTTAAATATAGCAGCTCTTTTCTGATCTGTTCTGCTCAATGGCTTTTTTAGAAACAACTGTGAAAATATAATGTATTCAGATTCCATTTTTTAAGACGGAGTTTGGTTTCTTTGTGGGTTTTTTTTTAACTTCCAGAAATCTTCATTATTTTAATAACATTCATTAAGTTCAAATTTTGGATAACCAGGCCAAAATGAAAAGGTACAGGTTATAAAAACATTTACTTCAAATGAAAATTGAGGGAAGCCTACAACACTTCTAGTCTTTCAATATACAGGAGAAACAGATATTGCTATTTCCAAATGGAAAGAACAGACATACATGCCGTAATTAGAAATTTTTACTTCATTATAAATCTTCTAAAGGGAACAAAGCGATCAATCCTGCTTGTCCTTCCTAAATTTATTCTTTTTTAAGGTAGTATATCATTACAAGATCGTTTGTAATGATGCTTGGCAACCTGATTTTGCAAAAAGAAATCCTGTGGAAATATTTAACACTGAGATTGTTCATGTCCTATTACTGTAATTACACTTACCTGGTCTTTAAAACAATACATGTGTAAGTTGATTAGAGGTATATCAACAAACAAGCACAGAGTGAAGTCTCAGAGTAGCTACAATCAATGTTAAAACTTTTGTTCTCATTTACAGGCCAAAATTTAACCAATTAGCAATAATAGGTTTTACGCTGCATAGTTTTTACAGTGATTTTACATGACAGATCCACAAATGTTTATATATATAGTTATATACACACATATTTTATGGGATATTCTAGGCATCTATAGTATATTGTGAATACACACCCTCAAGTGTCTGTACTGGGACCAGCACTGTTTAGTGTCTTTGGTGACATGAACATTGGCATCGAGTGCACCTCAGCAAGTTTGCTGATGACACCAAGCTGTGTGGTGTGGCCAACATGCTGGACAGAAGGGATGACACCCAGAGGGACCTCCACAGGATTGAAGGGTGGGTCTGTGCAAACCTCATGAAGTTCAACAAGGCCGAGTGCAAGGTCCTGGGTAAGGGAAATCCCAAGCACAAGCACAGGCTGGGCAGAGAACGGCAGAAGAAAGTCTTGGGGTTCCTGGCTCATGAGAAGCAGGCAAGGCCAAGGCCAAGTCCAAGGGCAGCAGGCATCAGCTGACTGCACAGCCCTGGAGAGGAGCACTCTAAGGCCTCCTCCGTAAAATGAGAGCTATTTAAAGATGGGATAAATGGCATCCTCCCAGCAACTGACAGCCCTTGCCAGGAGCAGCTGATCAACCCAGCAGTGAGACTCCTGTATATTGCACACCGACCTGTAAATGCAGACTAATTGCAGGCAAACCACGTAGGTTAGACACTGCAGGTACTGCCCCCAAAAACCCAGCTAAGGGCTCTGACATGGCAGGCTTATGGAGCAGGAGGGAAGGCAGCTGAGGTCTTGACTCACCAGCATAAGTTCTCTCACCTTGCTCTCCATGTCCTTTCTGTTCAAACACATTCATTAACCTACTTCTTATCAATGGGTAAATCTGATTCACTGAATGACTCAACAGCATGGCTTTGCCTCCCAGTTTTTTGGATGTCCACACTTAGAGAAGTCAATTGTTTCTTAATATTCAAACGACCCCTAGGATCTGAAACTAACCTTTGTCATTGTCAGTCAGTGCTGGCTTTTCAGGAAATATGCGTAAATGAAAATACTCAGCTTGATTAAGCATTAAAACCATTATCAAGTGTCATTATCTGGATTTCCCAGACTCTTACGACATTTTCAGATTTATAATCAACCATGAGGCAATATTAAACAGCTGGATTAGAAACTGTCTGCATCAACCCAAGGAAACTTCCTGACAGGATCAACAACAGTAATTAAACTAATTAAACATCACTGGCAGCTAACATTATTGAATAAAGTAAATCAAAAAAGAGGAGGTAGGGAGGTATATTTGCATTATGAGGAAGTCAAAACCTTGATGAATTAGCATCATGAACCATGGCCTGTAGATCTTGCTTCTGAAAACTCCCTGTACCCTTTAATGACAAAATACATGGAGTGAAAGCTCTGATTAGACACAAAGATCAGCAACAATTAATCAGTAGCAGAGTCATAGGAAGGCATAAGTTATAGCACTGCCTCCCGAGAAGTTTCATCATTTGCAAGAGTAGATTTAGGAGGCGAGCTATACTCCACACCTAAGCATGAAAGGCTAGAGGAAAGAGCCATCATCTTTTGGCTACCACAGCTGCAGAGCAGCACATGAAATCAGAGGACACTATTCACTACAATCTAAATAATACTGCTTTCTGCATTAACCAAGCATCTCCATTTTTACAGCCTTTTATCAGTCTCAGATCTGCTTACATATCAAATATCTTTACATATGTAAAACTAAGGATCTGTACATTTTGATTTTGTCTCTCCATACAAGCAAGTCCCTTGGGAGCAAGCACAGAGTGACTCTAATGGCAATGCTGCTGATGGCACTGGGTGCTGTCCCAGAGAACACTGGCAGCTTCCAGCTGTTCCTGGAAGCTTTTCCACCACAGCAGCCACATTTCACACCTACAGGCAGTTCCTGCAGGTCAGTCACTTGCTACACTCAGCACCTAGTGTGAAACGACATAGACCTCAGCCGACTTCCCATGAAATGAGGTGGTCTACATCAAAATCAGGTATGAAGACTAAGGTACATGATACAGCTTTCCTATGTATACAAATATTCAATTAATTATGCACACTGCTTTTTTGAAGGAGGAGGTACTTGTCACTTTTGTCATAATTTTTAAAACAAGTCTCTAAATTCAACAAAGCTTCTAAAATAAAGATAGACTTACAAGTCCTATTTATAGAAAATTAAACAGCAATATCAGCAGAAATATTCCCTTTGGAGTTTCTTGATGGTAATTAAATTACTAATAGTATAAATGCCTCCTACTGAAAGGGTAACTTCATTCATCAATACTAGAGTATTTAATCATTCAAAGTAACAGAATGAATGAAATACACTACCATAGCCACTGAGCATTTTATCACAAGTCAACTTGTGCAATAATCATCCAAATTTTGAAGTCTACAATCAGCCAAGAACAGTTTTACAGAATCATCTCCACCACTATTGCAAATATTTGTATAAGCAGTAGCCTTTGAGCCCCCAATATACTGTTTCTTTAAGCAGGTTAAAGTGCTTGAGTGCTGTGTAACACAGCACTGAGGAAAAAGGAGGCAGATTCTGCAACAGTCCTCATCTTGCTGATGTCCTCTGTTTCTTAATGCATCTGTCTGGCTGTAGCAAGGAGTCTATGTGACTACTTTCAACAAACAGGCATTTTGGACAGAATCACTAATAGAATACACAGCTAGTCAATGGGGAGTAGCCATGGCTCTATTCCACAGTGTTATTTATTATCTATTGTTCCAGCCTTTCAGCTCCAACTGTTTGGGCACGGATCCCAATCAAATGGGTTTCCTTCAGAGGAATTGTCTCTGAACAAGTTTACAGGACACAGACTCCACCAGTTGCTCTTCAACCTGCCTCTATACTAACAGTGCAATTCAAATATCAGGAACTATCCAAGACCTCTCCACCTGGCAATGCTTGAAGCCTTTTTCACTTGTGCTTTGACTTTACTTATGTAAAAGGGGAGAAAACAATAAGGTAAAACTCAGGTAAGTGTCAGGTTCTCAATTCAAAACCCTGACAGCATTAAAAACCAGGACACAGTAAAACAAAGTCTTTGCCAGGCAATTAAGATCACAGAAGATAAGGAGATAACAAGAATTAAACTCATTAATTAACTACATAAAGCTGCTGATAACAAGACTGGAGAGGGCTCCACTCTTCTCCAATTGCTGCTGCACAGTCCCTCCTAGCATCTCCTGCCCCACACTTCACACAGGAGCATGACCACCTTCCTCTTCTCACTGACCTTACTGAGAGCAGCTCACGGCTTCAGTCACCTGGCCCTTGACTTTTAATACCTTCTCTAACAGCCTTATCAAACAGCAGCAAACAAATGCACAAAAAATAAGAACAGATAAGAATGGTTTCTTTCAGGTAATTGTGGTCCCCGACTCAGAGCTGAAGGCTTCTGCACCAAGAACATGAGAAAAGATGCCAGATGCATGAGCAGAGGAGCAGAAAAACAGAGTGGGTCTCCAGGAGATAAAGAAAAATACAATAAAAGTGTCACTATTTCTTCAGTTCAACTAACTGCCATTAACATCCAGTGATCTGAGCATTATGTGAAAAACAGAAGTGATTACAGATGTGCAGGAAGGAATCAAAGTTTTTGAAATATTTTCAGTAGGATTTTACAGAGAAAACATTTTCTCTATTCTCAAAATCAAATAAGAAATCTTTCCTACAGCAAGATTTCAGATAAAAGTATGAAGTAACAAGAAAACACATAGGTATCTTCTTTGCATTTGCCCATGGCTTTCAGTTAGTATAGAGCATTTGTGTTCAACAGAACTGTTATTAAAGATTAAAAAAGCACTGATTGCTCTTTTTTGAAAAAAAGAATTAATAAGACCACAAAACAAACCTTTGATCTAATATGCAAATTACCTGGAAACATTTTTTTTTTCCATAAACTTTAAAAGTAAATGCAAAGATTTATGCGAGACTGAACTTCCTCAGCTCACAGGTGATTTTGGAAAACTACATATACACATATACATATAAACATCCATTTGTTTCATATTTACATGCCATTATGGATATAGCAATTGAAATATTTTAAATAAATGCTAAAGTGTGTCTGATTCACCTCAAGATACACATTTGCAGATGATTTCAGTGTAGTTTGCTTCTCTATGCAAGTCCCCGACACCAAAATGCACACAGACTCTCCAGAAAACTCTTCAAAGACCAACACTGACCTGTAACCTCAGCAGAACACACGCACTGTCTTGGTTATCCACAAAAAGAAAAGTCTTAATCATTGCATTACTGTCTCACCTTGGAGCAATAAGACACGAAATTTTGATTTACCAGAATTCTACAAATCGGTTTAAAAACCTCATAACTTCTTGAAATGTTGCTGGAGGAAGTAATGAGTACATGCATTTAAGTCAGGCTTTTTTGCCCCGCACTGCTCCTTATGCATTGCTCTGAACTGCACAGCATGGAAGGGAGGAAAAGGCAGTCATCATTCACCTTCTTCACCTTGATGATCCTTCTTACTGCAAATATACTTAACAGTGCTTTGGTTGGAGACTGCAAGTTGTATTGCAGTATCCATGTAAACACTTGCATTTGGGGAAAAAAAAAATAAATAAATCCCTTAAAGTGATTACAGTTTTAGACTTTAAGAAAAGAGACTCTAATAATAATATGCTTTAGCTTTTGTTCAACACTGAATTAGTCAGGCTGTCGGACTAGATGATTGCAGTAGGTCTCTTCCAACTCAAAATAGTCTAGTCTATTCTAGTTTGTTATTTACAGTGCCTTTTAGATCTTAAAAACTTCCAAATCCTCACATGTAAAACAGTAGTTTGAAAAACAATAGTAGTTGCCTTCTGAACACAGAAAGGCACATCTCACAAACTGTAAAAAGAAATTTTAAGTCCCACCCCAAAAGTACAGTTTTACAGTCATATAATAGCTAAAGTTGGAAAACTATTGCAAGGGAAAGTTAAATAATATCCAGAGTGCACAGCTCAAAAACCATAAGAAAAAGGAAAAAAAAAAAAATCAGACTGGAAAAGTCTGTTTAGTAGATAAAACTTCAGCTGTTCCTTTTATATTATCCCCTTGTGTCTGACATCCTGGCCCATTTATACCTTAACTATCAAATAAAATGCTACAAACCTTTCCACCAAGACGTATTTTAAGAAATTCATACTGAACATTAAACATTTGTAACTTTCTCTTAGTGTGCCTCATTTTTTAAATTGTTAATTCATGATTATAGTTTACACTGGTGTTTGTGCTTTTGCTGCCAAGTGTTCCCTGTTTTCTCTGTAGCCTCCAAATGCTTCAAGGTACTTCTACAGCCAACATCTCCTTCCAAATGTAGTTTTTAAAGCCTCCCCACAGAGGCATGCTCAGAATCAATGCATTTCACACGTGTGCATCCTAAAACCTGATACGCTCATTCAATGCTCAGATACGCTTGTTGAAATTGAATGGAAACACCCAACCACGAAACCCCAGAATAAATTCTGGATATACAAATCAATGAAGATGACTAAGAAAAGGAAATGTTATTTTGCAGGAAGCAATCCCCACATCTCCTAACTTCTTGGTCCTGGTCTAAAAAAACCCCAAAACCAAAACAAAAACACACAAAAAAACTCAGAAAAAACTTATTTTACATAAAAATACATAATAAATCTTTCTATGCCAGTTTTAATGAAAACACCCTTCTCCCAAAAGCCTTCCCAATTTTTACAACTGTCTCAGTTTGATAAAAGATGCTGCCTTCCTTCCCTTTTGTAACTTAGATCTCCATACAAAATACTAAACCCAAAAGCAACAAAACTGCAGATAAAAATGTCTTACTTCGAGCAATAATTTTTATTGTTCTCTTGCCAAAAGAATGTCACCAGTCTCTCCATCTTTGCATGGTCTGTTTCTCTGAACAAACTTCCTCTCTCTGAAGACTGCTGAAAAACGAAGCATTGCTCTGCTGCTTTCGATGGCTGGTGCCCTGAACCATTTCAAACACACATCTGCATCTTCACTTGCTAAAAACCCATCACCAAGGTTCCACAAACAGCTACTCACACTCCTCCACAAATTGCCAAAATCAGAATTTGCTGACTTCTGAAAAGGCACAGAGAACAGTCAAAGCTGAGATCCAGCACACGTTCTCAGCAGATGAAGGGGTTCATTCTTCCACTAGAGCACCAACCAATGTAGGGGACACAAACTGCCATCCAACACTTGGGTTTACTTTATTCCAGTCATAAAGATGTAGAGATTAACAAGACTGGATATTACATGAAACCATACGTTAAGTGATTTCAAAGTTAGTCCCTAAATAGGGAGGGTTTACTGGAGCATTTCAAGTTGCATCTTGTTTCATTATAATTCCTCACAGATTTTGAGTAACAACGTTCAAAATTTAGCAACTGAAATATCTGAAACATGGAATAAGGCTTGATCTTGATGCTGTATGCCTATTTTGCTTGGTTAGTTTAATGAAAAATGTAACACTGAGTCATTAAGACTATGAAGTTGGAGCAGGCCAACTCAAACAGGAGTACTACAGTATAGGAGATGGATTCCAAGCCCAGTTTTGTACCTGAATTTCTCTCTTTGTGCTTATGTTGGCATTTTACATATTATAAGCTTCCATTTAATTAGTGAAATATAAAATTCAGAAGAATGGAATATCCAACCCATGTGAAACATGATATACAAAGGAGAACAAACCAAATTATATTATTTCTTCTTAAATTTTATTCATTCTGGAATGACGCAAGATTCAGTAAGGTCTGTTCTGGCTTTACTGTGAAGAACTCTGTACAAAGAGTTTTATCCCAACAATCTAATCTCAAAAGCACTAAAAAGCACTAATAATACGTTGGTTCATGTTAAAATTCCAAAGAGTTTAATATGTATCACTAACACTTGCTTCAGCTGAATCTCATCCTAACTCAGACGTCACTAAGCGAAATATTTCAGGCTGAACTAATCACCTTTGCTAAAAAATACACACCTAACTCATCTTCAATACTTAAAGAATGAGAAAATGTTAAGATATTTATCCATAGGCAGTATGAATCTCATCTTAAGTGTCTGGTATGCTCTAGGTTCTCATTTTAAATTGGTTCGTTGGTTTTTTTGCAGAGCTTTGCACCCTGCTGAACACATGATCAGCACTCAAAAAAGTAAACATTAGGCAGATGGCTTGGCACAGGCTGGTGGACATCACTTGTAATTGTTCTCCTACTTAGTAACACGGATTCATCACGGTTTGGCCAGTCATCTATTGGTAAAATGCGCAATACATGAATTTGGGGAAAACTCAACTCATTTAAAAGTGGAAAAAGCAGCACCAATGATGGTGCTTGCAATTTATAATTGGACTCCACTGTTTCATAGCAGTCTACTACACCTTTCTCTAACCAGTTCATTAGCCTCTAAAGCCTCATTTCATTTTTAAGTGGCTGAATCAAAGGAAAAACTTAGCAACTGGATTAAGGAGTTCAGGCTTTTCCTGCCAGAACAGATCTTTAATGGCTCAGATTCGAATAGAGAGACAAGCTCTTTGAGAGGGCAGGGTACTTATACACTAAGTAGCAACTCTGATTAAGAAAGCAGGAGTGGTTATTTTTTGTCTTTAAAGTACGTAAAAAGAGAGAGACAAATGCAATGCAAGAAGTCAATAATGTACCCATACAGTTCTTCATTTTCTGCTGAAACTGCCTGAAGTACTTGCTAATGCCCTCAGCAGAATGACTGCAATGGACTTCAGGGCTCTGACCAACATAAGACACGAGTCTAAGGAATCGGACGAAAACTTCATTCCTAAGTTGCTCTGCTAAGATATTAACAGCACTGTCTGAACAGTTCACTCTCTGAAAGGTATTCTGAAATGTCATTGTGTTCTTTAATCTTTAAAATATTGCCCATGGTTAGTGCTAATTAGAAGATGCAACCTCTGGGCTAAGTGATGAAACCGATCCTTCAGATTTCCATTACCTCATAACAGGGAGGAAACAAAAAATACAAAAAAAATCCTCACACTCTTAGTACAAGGGTACAGTACTTAAGTGACTCAGAAAAGAAGGCTGAAAACAGTGGTCTACATTTATTTAGTGAGAAATTCTAGCAGTAGTAAGAGTTCTTTAAAAAAAATAACTATATGAGCCATTTTTTCCTTCTTACAGTTTCTTTTTATATTGAAAAAAATAGAAATATTCTTCCTAGTCCTCAGACTCTCCCCGCTCTATTTTTAAATAAAAATGAAAAATAGAGAAATCATTAAAAAGACTTATTAAAAAGAAAAAAATTAAGGTATTTTGAGTATTTGGAAACACGGAAAAAATCCCTACATTTTTGATAAATATCATACTTACTCTGCCTACCACTCAAATAAAAAAAAAATTAAAAGGTGTGCTAGCAAGAGCATTATGGCTTTAACATCATTCTCTTGGTTACTAGAAAGTAAATTCCTGTTTAAAAACTTCTCAAAACAGTCAGTTTTCCATATAATCACACACTTAGAGCATACTAAAAACCGGTTGTGCTGAGCACGTGGAGATTTCCTGGAGAAATTTTAAAAAACAACATGTAGTGTAAGTGCAAGTTAGACATGTAAGTTAGAAGGTGCTGCTGCACATCTGGCACTAGCACAAGGCGTCTGATTTGGATCAGGGCTCTGAGCACTGCAGGGGAAGTGAAGGATTCAGCTTTCTGGTCCAAATGCTGGACATTGCACTCCTCAAAAAAATGCAACTAATCTGCTCAAGAAGGGCACAACCGCCTGAAAGCTCCTGGAACATTCATCTTTTAGGTCACAGTAGCAGCTACCAGAGAAAGCTGGGGGGCAGGCAGAGGTATGTGCTCAAAAATCTTGCTGACAGCATGAAGACCATATGGCTCCATATTTGCCATGTGCCAAAGACTAGCCTAAATCAATCAGACTGTAACAGAGAAGTGTAGGGATCCAGATGTTTTAATTCACTCAAGACAGCAAATCCCTTCCATTTAAAATAGCATGCCTTCTCCCCACAAGCTGCTGGAAGAACTTCAGATATTCACCCTCTTGATCAGCGTGGTTAAAGAAACAAATGCAAGATTGAGAGACTGTACTTGGAAACAGATGGGCAAGCTCTGAGCCTCTGGGTCTCTCAAACGCTGGATGCTCCAAATGAGGAGGCAAAGATATAAAGGGAAAACAACTCATATTCTCTATCAACCCATTTCAGAACTTCTCCCACATCAGGTGACCTCTTCTAGACACAGAGAATCATAATTTATCCAATTTTAAAGTTGTTAAACCATTTAATAGATGTTCCGAATACAGTGACCTTCAAATAAGGTTTCCATACTTAAAAACCAAGTAGAAATCAGCAGCATGTCAACAGTTCTGAATTTTTTTTCCTATCATTTCTCCCATTCCCTCTGTCTCCCAGTCTTGCTACTTGAAAGACAGATATTTTCCTCAAAGAAAAAATACATAAAACATATCCTGTAAATAACATGCATAAACTTTCTATATAAATAAACATAGCAGCCATGACTTATTTTGTCAACAATATTTCATAAAGAAAATTACTTCCAAAGTAATTTGAATTAAGAAACAGTGTTGAGTCATTCTGCACTCCTTTCCTGCGGCAGCAGTGATTCAATCAAGTTGGGTCTACATACAAAGTTGTAAAATTACATTAGATTTCCAATTCCGAACAAGACATATATTTACCAAAATGTCTGTGTATTAGTAACAAATGTACTTTACCGAGTATATTTGATTTTCCTAAGCATAGTCTTAGTTGATGGTTTGCAGTGACCACATCTGCTCTTGCCAATTTGAAAATTAGTTTTTCCATAATAGTATGGTCCTAGATGCTGCAGAATTTTTCATTTTAGAGAGAAGTTCCCAAATAACTTCTTTTTTTTTTTAACATTATCACTTCAATTTTCAAAGCATTTGGAAAGCACAGTGCTGTATGTGCTTCTTACTACTCCTATTCAAAAGTTCTAAGGAGGAGCATTTTCCCATTCAACACACTGCTGTATTTCACAGCTTCTTAAAAACTGGGTTATTAATTTTTTAAGTGAAGCCTTGAATAATTAGAGCATTTCTGCACTGACAGACACTAAAGGCTTTTTTCATTCAACTTCCAATTATAGACAACAGTGATTACCTACTCCTTAAAAATATAACTAGCTGATTATGAAAAAGAAGAGATCAAAGCTCTTGGAGCAAAAATCCTTGGGATTGCAACAATCAGTTCCATGACTTAAGAAGATAAAACACTGCATTCGCACAACGCATGTAAGCCGTCAACTCCTCTAACTGTGAAACTGTCTCAACCACAATAAAGAGCAACCTTCATGAAAGGCAGAAGAAGGCTCTTTTCACTTTCTGAAAATGCCAAGAGCTTCTGGGGCGCCAGCGGCATGTGCTGCGAGAGGCATGGCTGCCTTGCACATCCTTCACTTCTAAGCAACAAACTCAGCATGGTCTCAGACTTTATCAGAGCTTTCCACAGCTGGGCTTACCATCAATTATTCCCACTAGTCTTGATCATATGAGCCCCAAAGGGTTAGCTCTCCTTGACACATCCTGAAGTCCTCTCTGAAGCTTCTGACCTTTTCTGCTCACTATGTAATGGACAAGGCTAAGGAAAGTCATTGGAGAATGCCTTTCCTCCTCAGATTTCCACAGTTCACCAGGTTAGGGTACCTAGCTCCATAGCAACCACCAAGTCCACCATATCTGTAAGACAGACTTGGACCAAGACCAAGGCAATGGTACACAACCTACAGCCCAACTGTCATGGAAATTTGGCTTATCAGTGGATGAGAAAGCACTTTCTTCAGGGCTGACCCAAGATCATGCCCAGAGCAAAGATCCAAGAGAAGGGTTTTCACACAAAACCTTGCACGTCCAGCAATAAAGATACATTTCTATGGCCTTGTCTTCCCTAACATAAACAGACACCGACATGTAAATACGTGTGTACGTAATTATTTGAAAAATTCCTAAACAAAACACTCCCCTACATATGCCCTTCTCTTCTTGGGAAGGGGATGAAAGCAACAGTGTTTGACAGATGTTAGTCAAGTTGTTCAATGCATTCCTGAAAGTGCTTAATGAACACCTCACATGAACAAAAATTTCCTCTAAACCTACTACCTCGGCTACATATAAATTTGCATTGCTCAGCTTCCGGGCAAGATAGAAGGATGCTTAAGTCCTGTTGTTTTGCAAGATTTACCTCAAAGCTTAAAAAATACGCCAAAAATACTCATGGGAAGGAAGAGAAAAATGACATGCAGCAAAGTCAAGCTCAAACAGGGCATCTAGGAAGATGCTAAGCTTCAACTTGCCCAATTTCTGACACATTATGCCTCAGGGGTGAGATCAGATACTTTCTGAAGGAGATGGGTGTGAGCAGGCCTTCACACCATTTATGGGATCTTGCAGGTTCTTAACTTAGTCAGCTCTTCCACAGGTTAACCAAAATCCTTCCTACCTAACAGCACTGCTGAGTTGCCAATTTGGCAACTGCCCAACTCTGTAGCCCCAGCACAGTTATCATAGTTCTGCTGCAGTACTGTTCCCTCTCATTTACCTATCAGAGTTCATGGCAGTGCGTATAGAGGATCTAATTTCACAGTTCACTCACCCCTATTCTTACATGCCCTCCATTTCTTCCACACTTGCTATTTATGAGCAAGCACTGGAAAGTACTTCTGTGGAAACTTGAGGTTGGTGCTTTGTACTTTTTAATTATAAAGTTTCCTGTTTTTCTTTCTTCTTGCACATTCTGTTTCACTCTTTCCCTTCTGCTCCTACAGTGATGCATCTGTTGTAGAGATCCCCCACAGTCAGAGCAAAATAGAAATATGTCATTGGAGAGCAGGGATTATGCACATTCATGTGCATGCAAGATCCCAAAGCCTCTTCCATCATGTCTAACCTAATCCACCTAAACAAAAACCCAACAAAAACAGTGTAGGAAATTATTTTCACCACTCACACCTTCCATACTCTCTTGACTTCTTTCACGCTGGGTCACATTTCAGAAATACTCTCACACTGTTACTTCTGCCCCATCTGCCTCGTGCCATTCCAGCTACCACAGCATCCCTTTGCTTAATGGGAGCACCCTGCTGAGAAAGAGCTATGGCTCACAATCTGAAGAGACTTACTGAAAAGGATGACATTGTCTTATCTCTTGAATATACCAATTCTGCAAATAAATTAGTTGGTGAGTTCATCTGGTGGTCATATTCCAACCACGTTTGGCATTTCCGTCATTGCTTAGATAAAAGCACTGTGAGCGTACATATTCTCACAAAAACAACGCAGCATTATATTTGCACATGTGCCTGGTTTGTCTGTGAGAACAAAACCAAAACAAATACAGATGGAAAACCCTCCCACAGGCTTGGGCCTCTCTAAAGCAGCAAGTTCTGAGTTTATACCTCAGATTAAAAGACCCCACCTCTTGGAGGACAAGGCATTTTAGAATTTTTTCATGATGCTGTGCTACACAAGTAACAAATAATATTTTGCCTGTTTATGGATGTAAGACTTCATTCAGTCAACTAAGAGATCAAATAGTGAATTTCTGTTCATAAAATCTCATCATTCACTATTTACTCTATTACACAAACTTCGCCACTTCTTAAATACCATTTTGTTTTTCTTCCTGTTCTTTAGGACAGAAAGCATTTTGTGAAGTCTTAGTAAGATATTTCACCACAAAAAAACCCCAAGAAGTTTTAGGTCACATAAAAACAAAAGTCTCATGTTTTCTCTTTAAAACACAGAGAGTGAATTGCTAGAATTTTAACTGCTTTTTGGAAGAAACACAACCTGTTTCTCTAGACACAGTATCTGCATTTTAGTTCAGTGAATAGAGAGGAATGCAGGCACCTCTAAAGACCTACAGCATGTCCAGTCAAATTTAGGCTACTGATCTGTGAACTGAGGCAACAAATTACAAAATTCAGGCATTCTAGGATAACCACAGTCAACTTCTAGAACAGCCAGTACCTTGAATACTACGTTCCTCCACCTACAAGAGATTCAGCCCTCATGGCCTTTGATAGTAGGCACCAGCTGCAGTAACCACCTCTCAGATAACACAGCAGCTCGAGTTAAAACGCAGAGGAAGAAAACCCTAACTATTGTTATTTATTCAGTCAGGGAACTCCATCTTTCACATTTAGAAAAGTGTCCTAGCTAGAGGATTTCCTGGTTAACAGCATTTGCTACCTCCCCTCTCAAAGTCAAGGCACTATGAAGTCAGAAATGAAAGTATCATTAAACAAAGTGTCATGTAAGACACAAGACTGTGAAAGAAAGAGGGAAGTTCTTGTATATTGTCACAAGCACTTACCTGTAAAAGTGCAGGACCAGTATTCCAGATACAGCTCCCTGGAACCAGTGTCTATTCCACACCAGATTATCGTTGGATAATCCTGACTCTCTAAACACCTGCTGGCACCAAGCTCTGTTTGAGGAGGTTGGGTGGATGCTGGTCTAACACAGGAGAGCCTCTGCCTTACTAACAAGGGCAATTACCTGGAGAGGTAAATTCAATCCTTTTCAGGCAGAGCAGAGACCACAACTTGGATCTCTAAGGCTTTCTGTTAAGTAAAAAAGTCAGTGGGGGCAGTAGCTCCTATTCAACTGAAGTTTTGCAGACCTGGTCACTCCCGACTTTAAAAATTTATTCAGACAGATGAAAGATTTCAGGTGTCCAGAAACCTGTATCTCAACAGGTGAGGGAGAGGTGAAAAGATTCTACAGACATTTCTAAGCCTGTGGTTTCACTAATTTATTATGCCAGGGATCTTTCCGACTAATTAGGAGTTATCTAACGATGGCAGGTGCCAAACCTGGTTACCTGCAACATAATATTATGAATGTTACAGATTTAAGAGAACTTAATATAGCTAAGGCATATTTAGATGCACTGAAAGCTACACCACTAAAATTAGCTATATTAAGTTTTCTTAGCTACCACACTGATCTTACTGGCCACATCTTGTGCAGCTTTGTTTCAAAGTCATCCCAAATCTTCTGGCTCTGATCCCAGCAAGACATTTTAAGACTCACTACTTCTACAGACATAATCTGACACTGGAGATTCTTAGCCAAATAAACATGACTAGTATCAAAGATTTTGCTTGAGCAACATAGTGAGTGTAATGACAGAAACATGCAGAAGATAAAACATCACAAAGCTGACACACAGCACAGTCAGCAGTCTGGCAATAGTTAAAAAAGTCTTTGTGTAGGCACTTAGCAGATGTAAGTTACTTCTGCCAGAATAAGCCTTAAGACTTCATCTTTATTGAAACTGGCTTTGCTGACATGTGCTTCAAAGCCATTGTGCAAATACTCTCCAAAAAAGTGGAAAGAACAAAGGGAAACATGGAATACAGGATGAAGCCTTATTTATTACGTACTTATGGAGCTCAGGCTGCATGAACAAAATACACAGTCATGATATATAAATGCATCTGTCTTCTTCTTCAGACTTAAGGATCCCAGACTAAAAATGTTTTCCTTTCCCTTTTTGTCCGTCTTGCCTGCTTAATTCATGAGAATCAACTGACTAAAATGCAGAAGGGCCAATATTCTTATTTCACTTGAGAGTTAAAGAACAGAAGTCTTTTCCTTGCAGTGCAAGGAACTGAAAAACACTTGAGCCTTTCAGTTGATGATGTGCTTACAGTTCCACATATGAATATTCTGGACTTCAACCTAGCCCTTTTTATTTGCATACGAAGTTTTTCATTGCTGTTTTTTTATTTGGCAAGCCTACTTTGGCAATGTGAATTGGCAGTTGTTCCTCTTCCTCAAATTGATGAAATAATGTTCTTTTTAAGAAAAAAAAACCCTATCAGAAATTCTATCTGGATTGCAAAGTCTGTCCTGGTCATGTATTTTCTGTACAACACTGAAGTGATTCAAGAGCATTCTGCGAGACACTGTGACTTACAGAATGGAAGAGGACGTGAGACAATCTATCACTGGGTTGTTTTTTATTCTAAAGTTAGGCTTAAAACCAGAGGATACGACATACCAATTTCTGTAAAATTAGTATCATACAAAGGAAAAAACCAACTCAAAGAACTAGTTCTGAATAGCTCTGTGCTTGGAGATCTGGCCAATGTGCTGCCATACTTATGTGAAGCTGAACTGACTGCAAATTGAGAGACAAGTTTTCCTCCCTATGGAAAGAGCTGCTTTCAGTGTTAACTGCTCAGAACTATAAGTACGGATAAAAAAAGCAGGAGGTAAAACGCTTCTGTGTATCAGTAACACTGCTAAGGATCATAGCTGTTTTATGCTGCCTTGAGGAGGTAATCAAGCATGAGCAGAGATGAGCAATGAATTTACTCAGTAGGAATGATTAGCATGCAGTGAGGGGGAGCTAAAATTATGCTGAGCTATGTAACTATGAACCATTCTAAACATACTTTGAATTTTCTCCTAGAAGCAACCAGAATTCTTTTAACTAGCACAGACTAATAAACAGCCCTGTGCACTTCTTGTCTCCTCTTGACAGGATTCAGAGGCAGGGTGGAAAGGAAGAAGACAGAGATCCTGCTAGAAAAGTTAGAGCTCAGGCGGCTTTATACCACTGCTCATATCCAAGGGTTCCATGTTGGGAGTCACAGATATCAATGCTGCATCTGGTTTTATGAGATGCTTTTTATAGAATGTGAACAGTTTTAGTCCTGGAAAACATGATGCAGTGTCAACTTAGGGAGATAGATTTTTGGGTAAAAACTTTGGAAAGCAGCAGAAGACCACGACATCTGCAGGAACCTGCCACATAGAAGTAATTCATAAGCGT
The DNA here is from genome assembly GCA_013397755.1 of Cnemophilus loriae. Lineage (NCBI taxonomy): Eukaryota > Metazoa > Chordata > Aves > Passeriformes > Corvidae > Cnemophilus > Cnemophilus loriae. Next base: position 514,008 of record VZTF01004595.1, read on the forward strand.
TTGTTCTTGATGAACATAGGGCTTGTCATAGGATTCCTGGAAATATATATCAAAGCGTTGCTTGTGCATATCACTGTCCCAGGTCAGCTTTACAATGCATAAACAAGTAATTTTTTCACAGAGGAGTTAACCTTTTATTAAGGAGGGTAATGCTGTGCCTGAAACGTGTTCTTCAGCAGAACGGTGAAAACAATCAGCAAGGGTCCTGTGACTGTCCCCCATGAAAAGCTGCAGTCCCTTGACACAGGGGATCTGGGGCTGTCACCCTGTCACTCTCAAGCACCACCACCCTGCCAGCACACAGGCATCTGTTTCAGCTTTCAGGTCCTCATGCACAAAATATGCTCCTCTGAGGGTAAAGCCCAAATAAACGCCAGCCTTCTTCAAATGAAAGTGTCAGAGGCTCTATGGCCTGGGCATATTGATCTCAAAAACTTCCGGCAACTCAAATCATTTGTGTAGCACTTTTATACTTAGAATAAATACCTCAAGAAAGAAATCTGATTCCTCCCCTTGGCATTCTTCCAAATACCTTAACAGTTATTTGGCAATGTTTCTGCCATAGATAATGACATATATAAAATAAAAGGCAACACTAGTTATATCTGCCAGCCTTGGCTCTCAATTCCATCTGCCAATGCCAAAGGACTGTGAAATCCATTTGCAGCACTAGGTTGCCCACAAGATGGTCATCTGAAATGTGCATAACTAACCCCAGTCAACCATGTGCAGTTAATATTTGTTAAACATGCGATAAGCCACTGAAACAAATTACCATCTCTATTTAGCAACATGCCTTGAGAACAGACTTTCTGATTTAATGGGATAGTTCTGTCCATTATCCCATTAGATACACATTGCTAGAAACACCCCAGGCATCCCACTGCCAAACAAATGACTTAAGCTATTAAAGGCTCTTCAAACAACATCAGTTCCTTCTGCTCTTGATTACTGCAGAATGGTCTCATAAAATATCACCCATTAGATCAGACCATGGAATAAGCGAAAAGCAAGCAATAAGAAGCCCACTTCCTATCAATTTCTCACCAAAACTCGTATTCCATGTACATGCCAACATTTTTGAAATAGTTACACATCCTGATTATTTCCTCACAGCAAAAGCTTTCGTATTGATCTTTCACAACAAACCACAGCAGAGCTGGCAGGGCATCCTGCTGCAAGAAGACATTGATAGCAATGCATGGGCCATGAAAAATTCAAAGTTCTGACCCCAGCTGCTTCCTGTATCTAGCATGGAGGAATAATTACTTCTTTGCATTTCACCTAGAAAGCCTCAGTGTTACTATTTCTCCTCCTCTTTTCATGTAGGTCTAATAAATTTTGAAACACTGAAACATAGACTATGATATTTGGCCTAACCCAAAATATTTTTAAATGCTTGCCTGAATATAAAAGTTATATACAAAGCTGTTGCATATTAATATGGTGCACCATTCAGAGCTGTATGAATACTTATGCTAGATTGCATCTATAATGTCACATAGAACTGAAAGCTGTTTCAGTACGATTTTATGCAGTCAGAATTTTTCAAATAAAAATCAAGCATCAATTATGGTAACATTTTGAGAAATGACGTCACATTTAATAAATACTAGTTTGTGACTTTATTCTTCCTTCCTCCAAAAACACTCAATTTTGTCTTAAAAAACAAGGCACTAAAAAAGCACATTAAATTAAAGCAGGAAGTGTTGAGCAAATGCATGAAAGTACATAGCTGGTCAGTCTGTTAAAAAAACCCAAAACACAATGTGGTAAGTGAAGCAGTAATGTCAGAAGAAAATACATCTTTACAGCGTAAGGCTGATGTTACAAAAAAATTGGATGTGAAAGCTTTTGTATACCTTGGGAAAATAAGACAGATCCTTCAAGTTCCGTTCTGCTCAGCTCACTTGGTGTCTCCTAGAGATGCATCTATCTGCCAGCTAAGAGCATAAGCTTTATTTTTCCAAGAAAATATATTCATTTGATTTCACACACTGCTCCAGGCTCCTAACATTAAGAGCAATTCCAGCATTCAAACCCTCTTAGCTTATGTTTTCAGTCCTTAACAGCGATGTAACACAAGAAACCAGCAGCAGAATTTTGCATTTATCTTCCAATCCACTTGTTCCATGTGTCTTTGTTCAAACATCCGTCCAACTGGCAAGTTCACACCACGCTTCTAAGCCTCCCCTAAACTCACAAAGCTGGAGTGACATAGCCTAAACAAACCCAGCAGCTAGTGGTACGTGCTGTCACTGCGAGTTGTGTCAGAGCTGTGAGGGAAATGCCGTCCTGGCAGCAACCTGAGGAGCCTATTTCAGTCACCGTTTGAAACTGTTCCTTCCAGATTTCTTACAGGGCTAATTACAGGTACACGTGTAGGCTAGACATCAACCTATTCTTCCAACTGACTCATTGATTTCTTTTATTATTTATAGTTATTTTATGTGGAAAAACTGCACACAAACTGAAAATTCCACGCTAGCATATTACATGACCATGAAAGGGCTGTATTGATCCAGGTGAGAACAACAGATGATCTCCTTCTGATCATACAGCAGAAAGCAGCTCCTCTAATTGCTTAAGAAGTTTCACAGCAGTGCTTACCAAGCCATCTTCTCTGCCGTGTCCCAGAGTCATGACAGTAACAGTCTCTACACAGGACAAAATAAGTTTCACTAAACCCGTGAATTTTCAGTCATTCATTTGCCTTCTTTCTCAGCTTGAAAAGAAACACAAAATGCCTCTTTTTCTCGCTATTTAAGTGTTGACACCTTTGCTTCACTTAGATCAGCTTAATCCCAGTACCAGTAAATTTATTACTTGTTGGAGAAATCCATCCTGTGTCTTTAATTCTAAGAAATGCTCAAGTAGTTCAGTGTACAAGAATCATGTTCAGACACAGCAAAAGAGGAAAATTACAACATACTGAGGGTGAAAACCATCAAATCCTTTATTAATCTGATAATATGACAGACTAATCCATTGGTGTGGGTTTTTTCTTACCTCAATAATCTTGTCATGAATTTGCAGGCCTTCTGCTTTGTCTGCAGGTCCATTTTCCAAAATCTTTGACACATAAATTCCCTCAGCAGATTCCTCCTCATTGTTCTGTACCAGGCAATAGGGAAGTTGCAAAAAGGGCCACATTAGTACAAAAATTGAGATGGTAATAAAATCAGCAGCAATGAAAAATGTAAATCCACCTGAAATATGCAGCTCACTTTTCTACCTAAGAATTAAGCTCCTTGAGATTTTTTAACTTGCTTAACACAAAGTAGTCATTAATCAGAAGGACAGAATTAATGAACTATTCCAGCAATTTTTATAAGATTATCCATTTACTTCCGGTTATTTTAGTCTAAATGAGACGCAGTGTGCAACAGTAATCCAATCCCAGCTGGAATACTTGGAGCAAACCTCAGACTTCACAGCAGCCAGCGACTAGCACATAAATGCACGGTGGAAGACACTCATAAAAATGCATGCACAAGTGTTTCTCTCAGAAGCAAAAGGGCTCCTGCAGTACTGCTGCTTGCAAACTTCCTTCCTACCACATTTGAAAATAAAGCTCCAAGGAACCAAGTGACATTAGTTAGCTGGCACGTAACAGTGAGAGGATTTGGTTGGAACTGGTTAACCTCATAAATCCTACTCACATGGGAGATTGAGAACTTGCTCAACTATGAAATCCATACAGACGAGCTGTGGACAGCAAGAGAACCCACCCCCAGTTGATCTCTGTGCAACACTAAGTACAACTCACATAAGGTCAAATTTAAAACAGACAAGTTATCTACCACAGCTGCAACAATATAACTGATGATGTTGTACGTGCTGGAATTACTTTATTTCATCACATGTTAGTTAAAAGTCGTTTCAAATAATTATTAATAAAGAACTAATGTCAAGCAGACACAGCCTATTTACGGGGTTTTAAGTATTTATACAAATAATAACCTAGCTAGCAATAACTGAAGGAATCTTTTGCCAGCTCATTTATGCTTTAGATTGCAGTTTATATGATGCTTATTTTCCTTCTGTGACTGGTGAATCCCTGACCAACAGCACAGTTCATATGTGCAGAGGTTTCTAGTCCAGGTCCTATACACTCACAGGGAAAATGCTTTATAACTTTTTCTATTAAGAAAACTAAAGGCATATGTAAAACATACTCTACACGATGTGGCAACAGTCTTATGGAGATTTGACCCAGGTAGATTTAAGGTCAATAAATATTTGTTCAACGCAATATTAGTCACACTATGTTTTCATAAACTCATTTTCTTTCCCCCTTTGTCACAGAGACTCATATATGTCAGGTAAGAAGCAAAACGGAAACACAGTGACAGTTCTACCAATATTTTGAAATGATGAAAAAACAGACTTCCCATCTAAGCAGTGAGAAATGAAACTGATAAAAGAAGCATAATGGCCATTAGCGAAAATACAAGAGGGACATGGTTTGGTTTTAACTTGAGAAAACAAGAAGCCAGATTATAGCACCTTCGCGCACATAAAACTGTATTTCTTTCCATCAGAAATTTCATTGGCTTTTTCAAAAGCAATGAGAAAAAGGGTATTTCAGTCTGGCTCGTGGTGCCCGTCAGTTGCACCTGCTGGTACCCACCACTCCTGACAGGAGAACACAGCACATGGTATACTGAGCTCCAGCACTACATCACACAGCCCAGGAGCTGTGCAGCAACTGTGCCCGCAGCACACACCTCCCTCCAGCCTGGCTTTGACGTGGTGTCCTCAGGGGAAATGGTCCTCCCAGCCAGACAGAGCTGGGGCCCATCAAAGCAGCCTTGCTCTCTCAGAATAACGGGTCACCTCTCAGAAACACACTTATGAGAAGCAAGTTCCTTTCTGACAAAATAAAGGATGATCCCAGGATGAGTTGTTCCTTTCCTCTCCTCCTCCCTTCAGGTAGGAGGTAAACAGTGGGAATGCCTATTATGGACTGAAAAGAAACACAGCCAACAGAAAGTATGTCTGTACATTCCCCAAGTCACCATGAGTCACCTGCTTTCCAGCCGGAAAAAGCTGCAGTGTACTTATAAAACACAAATAACACGTAATGAAGAACACATCCCCAAACACGTGACTAACATGAAGACATCACTGTTCTGCTCTCCTGCTGCAAGAGCCACCGCTTCGGCCAAGGGCACTTTCCCTGAACAAGCTGAATGTACAGAGCACCTTCATGAACTCTTTTTGTCTTTTTAACAGCTCCTGTTCGACTATTTAAGCTTTTGAGCAGAACTTTGTCTTTTTAATATTTAAGTCAACTCAAGCATTTTTTCCTGTTCTATCCTCAGCTCCAGATACACTGAGTCGCACACTGATACCTGGGAAATGCCAATCAAATGCCTGTGGTAGTCACATTTGTCAAAATAAGAATAAATCACAAAGGAATTTCCAGACTGAACTTCAAAGACTCAAAACCACCTGCGAGCCATCCTAGCCTCACAACCTCACCAATTTGTCTCCAAATATGAGTGTTAATAGAAAGTAATTTCCTTTTCTCCATGTGGCAGTTTTCTCAACAGTGCTATAGACCTTCATATATTTATCATTTACTCCTTAAAATTACAAAACATTCAGTCAGAAAGTCTCCTGGTGACACAGTCTGACAGTTTGTGATACGTATAACTGATGCAGTATGCACTGTCAACATCTAAGTCCTTTGAAGAAGCTCACCTGACATCCCAAGAAAACTGAACACACGCTCCCTTTTCCCTGCAGCTCTCCTACAGATGTAAATAAGAGAAATCACAATGCAATCCAAACTAAAGATTGTCTGGATTTTGTAACTGCTCTACTCCAAATACGGATATAATCATGGCATGTGTAGCCACCTGCTGTCTCATCCTTCCACTAGAAAAATCTGAGAACCTCTTGCTTTGGATTTACAGCCCCAACATCTGATAACTGCTGGTCTTCATATTTACCCACAGGGAACAGGAACTCTGCAGCACAGGCAGTGGACTAATGGGAACAGACTCTTTGGCACCATTAATTATAGCTTTAGAGCAGAAGATTGCCAAACTAATATGCAGGGTCCTACTCCCCTCCTCAATAATACTAGAAGGCTACAATTCTTCCATTTACCAAGAACCTGATCAGCACATAATTATTACCAAAGCTTTTTAATCAACCATTAATTTTCCAGTTTAACAGGTTTCTTTATCCTTAATATGCAATGACAGCCCTGATTAATGCTTTTGGAAAGATGAAGTAAAGGGAAAAAAAATAGCAAGCATATTCATGTGTATATTCTAGGTGGGGGCTAGTGATCCTTATGCATATTCTATGGTTTGCAATGAACTTTCTAAACCTAAACAGATAAGATTAGGATACAGCATTGGTGAAAACCATTTCAGTTCATAAACAAAAACTGAAAGCAGGCATGTGAGAACAGGACGTGTTTAAACTGAGCTACAGAAGCAAATTTTCTTCTCTCCGTTAAGTGAAAAGAAAAAAAGGCAAGCTGTTTCACAAAATTCCAAAGGCTTAATCCTGCAACAATAACTTTTACAAGTAGTCCCAGAGATTTCCATTGAACAGTTTGCATGAATTCATATTACTTGCATGGGAACTGAGTGTAAACCAGCCTAAAGGAAAAACACTATGAACACCTTTCCACAAAATGAGCATAACACCATTCTCATGAGAATATGTCTTCCAAACAATGACTCCAGTTATACCTGATAATAAATAGCTCTCCTATGTGAAGAACAGATTCCATACCTACTGTCATCAAAAGTAACTTTACTAACAGTGTATACAGTAAAAGTAGATATGGACAAAATCACCTACAGTTACTTTTCTCATTACCTGATTGGGTCGTCCTCCTATAATATTGAATCCCAAAGTATCATTTTCTCGGTGTAGCATGATCATTAATGGTTTGCGTTCTCCTCCCTAAGAAGCAAGAGACGAAATATTGTTAAAGAACACCATCTCAAGAAGTTATTAAATGAAAACACTAATGCACGTAAGATTTTTAGCTAGAGAATAGATAAGATAAGGCTTGAAGGAAAACTAGGCTGAAAAGACTTGGCACTGGGAAAAAAAAACAAAGTAAAAGTCATGAATCACTGAAAAGTTAGCAGGTAACACCTGATTATCTCCAGTTATCTTCAGCTAAACAGAAAAAGAGACAGGTTTTTGGTATGAGGAATGCTCGGCACCACTGAAAAAAGTCAGAGTTCCAAATGTCTGGAAGTCTCTATAAACATAAAATCCCTATATATGTTAACATTTCAAACATTAAACATACAGGCTAAAATACAAAACATTATAATTTTCAGACCCCAAATTCATATCAGTACACATTTCAAAGCAACTTTCAGAGAACACACAGAAAATGAAAAACAACTCTTCATCCCAAACTTTCACTTCTCTCCAAAAAGAAAGAATCCAAAACAACAACTATAAAAATACAGGTTTTATTCTGAAAAAAGTCTTAAAATATAAAGCAAACACTGAAAAGCACAAATGGAGTAAAAGTTGAAAATGAGAAAAGAGAGATCTTTTCCTTCAGTGGACCAGGTAAATAACTAAAATGTAAAAAAAAAAAAAAATTAAAATTGGAGGCTTTAGCACAGCAAGTAATCTTGCTTTACGCTGAAACCCACATTTTATTAACTGTGTCAGTGACGTGTTTTATGCCCGAACGGTGCATTTGAATTTAATTACGTGTATTTTTACTGTGCTGACGGTTTTCCTCCCCAGCTCCTGTTGCGTTCCTCCTCCTGCGCTGAGCGCCGGGAGGTGCCCGAGCGGCAGCGCCCACAGCGACACCTGCCGGCGGCGCTCGGGAGCGGCGATGTCCCAGCCTGTTCCCGGCGGGTGCCCCGCGCTGCCCGGGCGGAGCGATGTCCCAGCCTGTTCCCGGCGGGTGCCCCGCGCTGCCCGGGCGGAGCGATGCCCCAGCCTGTCCCCGCACCTCCGCCAGCTCCTCACCGACAGCGCAGACACCTCTCGTCCATTCTTCAGCCACCGCTTTCCTCGCACACCCCACCGCTACCAGTCACTGCTGTCCCACTCCACACGACCTTACCTCATCTGCCAAGAGATGAAGCAAGTGTATGAGCACACTTCTCAGATCCAGCAACCTAAACCTCATGGACTAGCTAACCAGAAGAAACTTGAAAAAAAAAATTATTCAAGTTTTCAAACAGAGTTCCTCACTGCCACGAAGACCTGTGAGCCCTGTATTCTGAGGCATTCTGGTGTCCTGCGAACAACGTCCCCTTTCCCATTTTCCATGCAGCAGGCAGATGCCCAGCACACTACATTGCTTCGCGTGTGAGTTTCACTGCTCAGACCTTTTCCACCTGGGATTTTGCTTCCCAAGGGTCCGTGAAGATTTAGGTAGAAAGAAAAATTCTTTGCATTAAAACACTTCTCACCACGGCTGCAATCAGCAATACCTGAGCCTGCACAGTAAGCTTCCAGGCAGGAATTAAAAACCGACCAGCTCTATCACAGCAAGCGAAGCCAGCTCACCGCAACTCTCGGATGGTTCGTTTTGCCTAAGGAAGCGTGTCGGTCTCCCGGCAATGCCCTCAGATCTGAGAGCGCAGCACTGCTCCGGCCTCTGCTTATCAGCAGCGGCAGCTGTCATTCCATTCTACCAAACCAGAGAGGCTTTGCTGTCCTTTCGCCATCGTTTCCAAAGTCCACAATAATTTTACACTCCAGTTTTTTAAGACAACTTCTCAGCTGCTCAAATAAAAGTTAAAAGCCAGCTCCACGCCCCTGAGCTGCCGCCAGTACCAGCTGGAGCAAAAGGAGCAGCAAGTGCAGCTGAGTCCCTGCGAGGCGGGGCAGCCCGATGTGGATACCCTGACCGGAGGAACCAGGACCCGGCTGCCAGCCCAGGAGCGAAGCTATCTCCCCTCCCGCCCGTTCTCCATCCTCTCTGGCCGAGCAAGCGCTCGGTCGCAGCCTCTGCCAAGCACTGCTGGGCTCACCGCAGCGGTTTCGGCTACCAAAGGGAGCCGGAAGAGGGACCGACAAGAAGCACGTCCCCAGGGGGGGTGTTACCAAAAATCAGTAAAAATAAAACTCCTCTTCATCTGGCAACAGGGTCCGGCGGCTATATCTCCCCGAAAGAGGCGAGGGACCGGGCTGGGCCCCGGACTGCTGTGGTGGTGACAGCCGGCCCCCACGGACACCGCCCGCCCCATCACTCGGCCGGTCGTTCACAAGTCGGACACGGAAAAAGCAGGTTGGAGGAGAGCACAG
>VZTF01004595.1:523834-626158 GCA_013397755.1 Cnemophilus loriae
GGTAGGCGGGCGGCAGCGCCGAGACGAAGATCCCGGCGGCTCCCCCCACCCTCTCGCATTAGCTCCCTCTCGGCGGCGCTACCGCCCCACGCCCAGCCCCGGCACCACCTCCGCCCTCCCGGAGCATCCTCGCTGCGCGGCGGGGCGAGGGACCGAGGCGCAGGGACGCGCCGCCGCCCCGGCCCGCGCCCACCGCCCTCCCCCGTGCGGGCAGTGTCCTGGCGGGAGAGCTGAGCCCCCGGCGGCTCACTCGGGGCCGGGGTATGGTCGCGGAGGGAGGGAGGGAGTTGACAGGCTGCGGGACAGCGAATCGCTCAGGCTCTGGCTGCTGCACACTTGTTCTGGTAAATAACGCGCACGTGTGAGCACGCCTGTTTCATGTCCCTTCAAAAGGCTTCCTCCTCTCTTTCTCCAGTTTTGGGATATCCGTCATGGCACAGATTCCTGAAATCCCTAGTACTAGTGCTCTCTTTGTTGCCACACCATAAAGGAAATAAGTCAGGATAAGAAAATTTCTTGTTGAGCTCCCTTAAACGACGACATATGTATAAACAACACTTTCATTTAAATAAAAGCTAAAACACGGCAAAATCTGGAAAAGCATAGCTTGGATCAATAGCTGCCTGGATTCTACCCCTTCATTGCTGCCCACAACATACAGTGAAACATGAAACCCCAAACACATTCCCCACATAACTTCACTATTGAAAACACAGGGCCAGATTGCTGCCCCCCAGCCCTGTGGAAAACCTCCCAGAGCAGAGAGGGATGGATCTCTCTGAGGGGTCTTCAGCGGGCTCCTTCACGTATGGATCAGACACCACCATGTTTGGAAGGGATGACAGGTTTGGTCTGTCCAGGCTCGATCACAGGTTGTTTCCTGGGCTGAGAACTCCTGTGGTAGAGCCCAGGGTGTGTCCTCACCAGTTCTGAATTTCTGCTTCAAACTCTGAATCTCATGAGCATCCCTCTTGCCATGGGGGCTTTTGAGACCCACTAATGAATGGTTCTTTTCCATTACTAAAAAGACATCGTATGGGCAATACAGCAGAGACTTTTTTTTTTTTTTCCCAAAGCAAGAAGGAAAACTCTGCACATACCTGCCCCTAGAACTGCATCTGGGATAGCAGATCTGTTATGTATACTCATGGTTTACTTAACGAAAGATTGGCAATGCCTCACAGAACATCTACAGACACAAATATTACTGAGAAGCACCACCAATCTACTCTTTCTGACTTGCCAAACAGAAACCCACTGTTTCTGTTGGATTACCATGGCCATGAAATAAATAAGCAAATGAACTGCACCATCAAATAGTCTCTCATCTTGAAGACAATACACTATAATCCCAATGTTTCATTGCAGGTCAAAATCACATTCTTTCACACAGAAAAGGAAATCAGACACCTTGAGTAACTAACTGTGCTATTCATACCGATTTTGATCATCTATCCATTGATAATTGCTTTATTCATGGGGTCGAATCAGTGTCATTCAGAATGTTATAGAAAATTATTAGAAAATAGTGTCCTCTTCTCCATTTTTGAATTTAACTATTAATTTGGCCTCATCATGTGTTTATATCCTCTTCTCTGTCCCAGTGTCCCAATGTATCTCCTTGACCTCATTATATACGGCCCAGAATTTCAGGTCTGAACAGCAGCACTAATGTCTTCGTTCATCAACTGGGCAGAAAATAGGCCCTGACACTGGTTCATGATCTGTTAAACTGTATTTATGTATTGCTTCTGTTAATCTGTTAGTGTGATGCTTGAAATGGTTTTGGCTGGCGTGAGCAGCCTCCCAAACCACAGTTGGACACACCACTAGTGCTGCAGGGGCAAGTTCCAAAATATAGTTTGGGGTGGCTGCTCTCTTTTGGAGGTGGAGGCTTAGGGGCAGGGCTGTGAGTCCTTCTGGAGTTCCTGGCATATTTTATTCACCAGTATAAATGTAGTCAAAGGAATGAGGTAGCCAGGTTTGAGCCTCAGAGCCTTTTGGCTTCTTTTAGATTAGGTGATTAATTAAACAATAGTTTAGGATTCCTATGGTAGGCATACTTGAGAAAAACAGCTCTGTCCTTTCTGGGCCACTTTGGGGGTTGGTGAAATGTCAATGCACTGGCAAAACAGTTCCAGGCAGTTGCCTTTTTCTCTGCTTGTGCTGGACTAAGAAATTATCTTTCTTTGCCATAATGTCAGCGCGGATGGAAGCACAGGCAACTGGATTTATAGCAGAAGTAATTTTCCAGTGCAGAAACCTGTAATACAGACAAATATACTAAATTCATTTAAAGATAACAGCTGTCTTCGTACCAGACCTCCATGGAAATGGATACACATGGATAAATACATGCAAATGTTACCAATGCGCTTACAAGGGATGATTCCTACAATTAGTCCTATTAGTTCTGATGTAATCAGGAAGTGAAAAACACAGTCCTCATACTGTCCTAAAACATTCTTAAAGGGACAACATAATTATAATTTTATTTACTCCTCCAAGGTCTCAGCAACTACAGCTCCAGGTTTCATACAGCCACTGCAGTCATGGGTTCACTGAGGTGGTCAAAGACGGAAATGCAGATTTAGGGAGATGGAGAGAGGCTGAGGAGCATAGGAACAGCAGTGCTCTCACGAACCCTGGGGACAGCTGTGATAGCACCACACTGGGACTGAACCTGGCCATGGATCAAATAAATGTGCAGTGCCTTGTCTCTGCATCAGTCCATGTCTTCAACTGCTTCCAACACATTCATTTTTGCTCTGCTTGGTAAGGCAGAAAAAGTAATTTGATACAAGAAAGCATTTGCTTCCTTAGTCACAGGTACCTACACATGCACACACACACACAAACATGCTTTGAGGGAGGATTTTGGTGGGGGTAACTGCTGCTGAAGGAGTTCTTTACCAGCACAGAAACCCTGCTGCTCCTGGCCATCAGAGGTGGGAGGAAGAGCTATTTCTGTTATAAATAGAGGATGATATCTGCCCATAGTTCTTTTCTCATCCTAAGAGGATCTACAGTTTAAAGGATGAATTATATAGCTGTTTCCAAGTCTTCTGATGAAAAAATCAGAAGAAAGTAAAAATTACTGCTCTGAAGTACTGAAGGTAACTGTAAGGCTCCAGGCTCCATTGAAGTCAATGGGGAAAATCCTGTGAACTTTCAACTCACATATGTGTGAATAAAATATGTATTTTTGTATTTCCCCCCTCGTTTTCATAAAAATTTTGGCCTATTATTTATCCATAGGATTTCACAGGAAGGTTCTTTTTCCAATCACACTAGTAAAATACTGTAACTAATTTAGAGCCAGGAGGAGTCAGCAACTTCACTCTCAGAGAAGAACTTAGATCTGAGCATTTGCTATTAAAATCTGTTATCATCAGAAGTCTGCAAAAAATTTCTGTCACTGCACTTCGGCAAAAAAAAGATTATGAGCGTAAAGTTAAAAATGTTTTATTGTAGAGAATCACCTCAGAAGGTTTACAATTTTTAAGTCAGCAAGCAATTTTTCTGTACCACAGTTTATCATTGAGCACGATAAGAGTGTTTGAGGAAGTGTCCAAGTCTGAAAGTGTACAGATTTTTGCTGAAACCTGAGCAAGTATTTGCATTCATCAATTAAGGAAAGAAAATTCAACTAAGCTGCAGACATTCAGTGAAGATTACATCCAGAAAATATTTGTAGTCTATTTTGTTCACCAGCTCAAAGACACTATATAATCTCCATGTTTGTGTAAATATGTTTGACATCAAATGAATCAACAATCAGCTCTGGCCACTAGAAAAATGAGAACAAGTGTTAAAAACCAGTAAGCAGGAGGTCTAGATTTTTGACCCGCCTCTTTCATCCACTAAATGGCCGGGAAAGCAAGTCCTGTAACAGCTTTTCATTTTTCACTTCCCTTACTGCTAATGCTGCCCAGCAGAATTCACAGCAGTCAACTGAAGTCCCTATACAATGCCTGTAGCTAACAAAGATGCCTCACTAGGGCACCTTAGGGCAGTCAGGATTGAAATCTGTACCTTCCAATGCAACAGGTGGATAAAAGCACCTGCCAGGATGTGTCTGACCTGGGAGATGTGCTCTGCAGTCACACCCTGTGGTCTGATCCTTGCAGAGAGAGGAGTTCAAGAAGCAGCGAGATTGTGTGTAAGCTAAGAGTCAATCTGCCCAGTGCTATAAAAGCCAAATGCTCCTAAGTGTGCCTGTTTAGCCTTTTAGGCACTTACCTTATAGAAATTAACTATGCGATCAGCTTTGGACACCTCCAGCAGCTGAACGGGGGTTTTTTTCAGTATTACATTTCTACTAAAGTCCTTGGTACAAAGTCAAAGGTAGATATGAGCACTTAAAGGTGGTTTTTCCATACACCTTTTTAACAGAACATTTTAATAGTAAACAGTTTTGAAGGAGGACATTTTTCCTTCTCCCGTTTTGTGGATGAGGAGGTAGATAATTAAATTCTTTAGATTCTGGGTCAAAATGATTCACATAAACTGGAAGTATGTGTCAGAACAGGGAACTGGGACTTCTCTTCTCTTTCTCTTTAGGAGACTATGAGCAAGGCAAAGCCATCTCCTAAACTGGAAGCTCAGGTAGAGAAGACTGTGCACTTTATTTATGTCCGTGGTTTGTTTGAGGGTTGAGGCTGTGCTTTTTCTTTATTCCCCTCTACGTTTTTTTTCCCCCCCTCTCTCGCTGAGTGTTAAACATAATCTACTTGCTAGTATTTAACAGGGCAAGAGACAAGGAGCAGGGGGAGGTGAGACCCAGGCTGAGAGAAGACAGGTCTGTGCGTGTGTTAACCCCTCGTACTTGTCAGGTGTGTACCACATTCCCACAGCCAGGCTGTGCTGGCTGCCCAGCCCTGCCCGGCCCTGCTCAGCCCTGCCCAGCACTCCCGCACTGCCCTGCACACCACAGGTCTGGCTGCAGCCCGAGCAGAAGGTGCTAGCAGTGGATATAAATGTAAAGGAACATCAGAGCCTTTCCTTGCCTTGGGTGTTTCTACCTCATTTCCCTTTCCCAATCCAACTGTTGTAACCTCTAGACATCCCATGTTTTAAATTTGTCCCTGCAGAACCAGTCCACAATGCCCTTACTTGCTGCAGACACCTCCTTTCTGCACAGAGCTGCTCCCTAAGGGTATGCAGATACAAAAAAGCTTTCTATTTTAGCACCCATTAACTCAAGCAAAAAAAAATCTAAGAGGATAATTTTTCACATTATGAAGTCTCATCAGTTGCTGTCACTGAGAAGAGCCACTCACTGTTGCCAGGGTCTTATGAGATGACAGAACCCAGACTGGATTGGAAAGGGATCACCTCACTGTTGATGACAGTCTCTCCTGAGAAGGGTTAAGTCCTCGTGCCCTTGCAGACCTTGATCAACCAGCAAACACCTAGTGGCTGTTCCTGGGGCTTCTTTTTCACAAAGCAAAATGACATAAACACCTAAGACGGAAAAACAGTCACCCAGTATTAGTAAAATAAGGTACCACATACTGGGATAGAAGCAGAACCTCAGTTTCCAACTCAGCATATCTCAGAGAAGGCTTTGACAGCTGTTTGGAGTAAGAGAAATTGTTTAGGGTATTTCTATACTTTTGCCCATCTCTTACCAGTGTCACATTGCACAGCCTGTAGGAAACTGCCTTCACTTACGCGTTTTTGTAGTATTAGCTTGCACATCAGCTGATAAGAGAGAGAAGCAAAACATTTAAAAACATATATGGAAAGTTCAGAGTGAAATATAACAAACTAAAAATAAATGAATGTGGGAATTTTGTGGTAGGATTTTCAGAACTTTTATTTAAGTACCTGAATTTAAGCCTTTGAAATTAAAGTTAAATATCACTGCCACCAGAATGTGGCTGGCCTTAGTCTAAACCAGGTGAACAGCCTAGGAAATGTGTGCAGAGAATTTTGATTACTTTATGCATTATTAATGACACAGATTGGAAAAAGCTATTAGTAAGTCAAAGAAAACGAGTCAAAAATGAAAGAAGCCAGTGATAATCAGTGCATGGGAATATGGGAATCCATGCACTGTTTCAGTGCAATAGACAAAAAGGGAAATGAAAAAATAATATCTTGTTGTTCATATGGGCCATAAGATAAGCATAATAGCATATGCTTCTGTTTCTTCTATATGTTCTATTTGTTTGTTACACATACCATAATTTATGCGGTGTAGAATACCCTCTTAAATCCCATGCCTGTTGCCTCCATGTACGAAATAGGTTAAACAGAAATAGCCAAGGAGCTCTTTACTCTGTTGGTGTTCCTCAAATATGAAAGCTGTGATACTCCAAATATTTAATTGACCCCAAGGCCACTTCCTTTGAGATTCAGCTTACGTTAACACAAATAATGCAGTGCTAAAAAAGAAAGATTTGCTCATGTAATGAAGTATCTTAGTGCACTAGCGAACACGATTCCTAGATATATTTTACTTTCTCCATGAGACACTTAAAACATTGAAGTTTCGTGTTTGCATTTGACAGTAGAAATAATATGGAGTAACGATTTATAGTAGATAATCTTTAGAAATGTCAGCATAATAAGAAGCAAATATTATGAGCAGTGAGAAAGTATGAGTTTGGATTTTGTAGTTTTTCCAGCTCTTGATCTGTTTAGCCTTATTTTTTTTCTGAGTCCTGTTTTCCTAAAGTTATGCTTTCACAAATTACTTATTAATGAGTGTGAATTAAAATACATACAATTGCTTATTCCACAAGTAGACTTAAATCATCTCAATGGTTTGTATTTTATTTGACTTATAAATAGGATTTATTGTACTTGTCTTATGTCGAAGACCACCTAGGCTAGTTATTCTGAAAACACATCTCGAGCATTATTCTTTCTATCATCATGTCTTGTTTACCACCCCCACTAAAAGTAGACAGAACTTGCTCCAGTTTGTGATTTTTTTTCCTTGTAGGTGTGTGAGATCTGCTGTTATTTCACACAGGTCCTCCCTGTCTGCCCTCAGCAAGGCTGGAAACTATGACCTCTTCTGAGAGATGGTGACTTTTTACAGTGTTTTGGGTAACACCTGCAAGGGACAGCACTAAAGGAACTGCAGGGAGCTCGGATCAGTCTCCATTATTGATGCCTCCATGCTTTCTGTCCCCTTCCCTCCCTCATTCCCAAGCCAGGCAGAGGGCCACAGTGGGCCTTTAACTGTGTCACCTGGGAGCTGTCAGAGTAAAGACGTGGCCTCTCAGTGTCCTTGTGGGTGGAGGGCATCCCCAGGCTGACAGAAGATTGGCAGAAGATTTGGCAGAACAGATGAACGTGGTTTTCCCAAGAGTTATGGATGGTGTCTGGTTTTTCTGGTGTTCAGTAACAGTGGGGTTCATATTGTTGTGTCCTTTGGTGGGAAGAC
The DNA here is from genome assembly GCA_013397755.1 of Cnemophilus loriae. Taxonomy (NCBI): domain Eukaryota; kingdom Metazoa; phylum Chordata; class Aves; order Passeriformes; family Corvidae; genus Cnemophilus; species Cnemophilus loriae. Next base: position 531,237 of record VZTF01004595.1, read on the forward strand.
CCAGGGGAAGGGCTTTCTCCTCCAGCAGTTTGCCAGGTTTTATTTAACTTCTAGGATCTTTCTGTCTCCTACACATTTGCAAGAAGTGGTTGAAAGAAATTAGGAGTTTAAACATAATTAAAGAAGGTACTCAAACAGGCATGCATATGTGCAGATAAGGCCAATGCCACATCTCTGCTTAGGAGACCAAATTAAGGAACAGTCTGTACAGGTAAAGCCACAGTAAAAATGTTGTGTCTGTTTATCTTAGTACTTGAGGGAGTGCAGTTTAGCTGAAGATCTCCTGGAAGAATGTTCACAAATTAAGTGTATGTCTTCTGTTTCTGGAAATGTCAAGAGCACTGAATTAGAAATTTTTAACTTCATGGTTTAATAGTTTTTATCTTAATGAGCCCAAAAATGGAAAAGAAAGAGGGAAATAATTTTCTGATGCTTGAAAACCTTTTAAAAATATTCTGAGTTTGACCAACAATTTCTACTCCTCTTTTTGAGGGACTCAGACCTGAAAGATCAGAGATGACACCACTGAGGCGTATTTGGACAAGTTAAATATACATTGTTCCTAAACTGGCTATCATCATGGATTCATGAATGTTAATTCTGGTGTACTAATGCAACTTTCTAATGACTACCTACTGCTGCACTGAGGATTGACATGTACAGCCTGATAGTCTTGTTATGGGGTGTTTTGTCAAAGTGCTAATACAGCTCCTACCTGCTGTGTTACCACATTGCTATTTATTTTAACCTATACAAGTTTTCAAAAAAGAAGCCTGAGTTTTAGAAATGCTGAGCAGCAAGATGCTTCGGTGACATCAACAGGAAATAAACTGGTCCGAATCAGGTGCACTTTTAGAAAGGATGACTATGCTTTTTCTTCATACCCATTAGTATTGTCCTGTTCAGCCCACTCAGATGTATTTTATGGCATTTCCACCCTTCACGCTCGAGCTGTATTATGGCTGCATCAGTTTCTGCTTGTATCACCAAAGATTCAGATCAATAGCATATAATTTAGTGTAAGAGTCTGCTATTAACTTCTAAGAGGCTCCCTGCCTAAGTGAGATGAGCTGGATTTGGCCCTTGGTTATGTTCTAAAATGGATCAAGGCACAGCAAGATGTTTTATATTAATTTTATATTTGGCTATCATTATTTTCTCTTTTAAATAGAAACAGGTGATACATAAGCTGAGGTTTAGGAAAAGTTGGCATTTCAGCTTAAACTGGACAACTTAGATGGCAAGTGTATTATCTGGTATAGGCAGAAGCAGGGTTCGAAATTTATTGCATCTCATTTTAAAGCCAGAAAATTTTCCAAAATTAGTAGTGATTCAAACTGTAGTAAAAGCTGAAGTCCTTCCTAAATCATACATATTAATATGCCATCAGCATAAAATGCCACTTTAAATTCACTGATTCCAGTCTCCGTCCCATGGGAATCCGAAGCAGCATTAAGAGCTTCTGTCAAATGTTCTCACGTTAAAATAAAGCAGCATGTTGATTGGGAAGAGGAGATACACAAAAAATACCTTTTTTCTGTAGTAATCAGACTTGAAAGTTTCCAAATTTCTTGCTCTCTACAACATCAAAATTTATCCAGCTTTGTGTTTGAGCAAGCAGTGATTCACTGCTGACTAGGACAGGGTCCAAAAGTGGCAATCTTCTCCAAGGCAAAAGTTAGATGAACATGATCTTTTGGCTGCCTGCATATTAAGAGCTGCCCTATTCCCAGGTTCTCAATTGAGGACCTTCAGTGAGCTTAGCAAAATGACATTGAAATCTGCTTTTATACTGTTTGGGAACTGAATTTCAGTACATCACTCTTCAGGCTGGTTTTGTGAACACGATGTCCTGAGATTCCCTAACAAATAGTACCAACTGTCTGCACTACCCAGTGCCTTCAAGCAGTGTGATTCAGACAAGTAGGAGCTTTTCTTTCCATTAGTCCCACTTCCAGCTTTATTTTAGCAACAAAGTGATTCCCTCCTTTCCTTCCCACACTAATAACCTGTTCCTAAAGAAGTCCAGCGTTTAGAGATTAATAGCATTTTGCAATCTGTCTAACCCTTTAGTAAGAACAGTCAGATTGTTAAGGCCAGAGAGATCAGAGCTCAGGGTTGACTTTCCTTGTTCCTGATTCTGCCTCTGACGTGCTTTAAGATCTTTATTAAGTTAATTAACCTCTGTGACTCAGTGTAAGCATTGGTGTAATGCACGTAGTCATGCTTAACACAGAGTCCCACAGATGTAAGGCATGATAAAAGGGTAGAGGACTATTATTGTTACTAATGATCATTAGTTTGAAATCACAGTCAGGCAAAATCAAGAATAACAAGGCCATTACAATTAGTTGAAAGGTAGGGTTGTGATATTTAATCATCATTAAAAGGGTACATGATGAAAAATATATTACATATTTTCAGCAAGAGTCAAGAAATAACTTTGTGGGATATCTGCAGTAAAGACCAGAAGTAACAGCTCTGAAAAACAAGGTTCAATAAATCTTCTGGTTTTTTCATCCAGCATAGAGGCTATTTTTCCTACTGTGTCACTGTGGCTACTAGAGTAAGGCTATTTTCGTACACGTGATATGATGGTGCACTGAAAAACTAACGAGCCACAAGTCTGTAAGTTTATCTCTACTTTTTTCATTGTTGCTATTTTTCTTACTGTTCTTAATACTAATTATATGCAATGTCTAGAGAATCACAGGTTTGGGTCAGAGCACTTTGGTCCTGTGTGCTGCACAAATACATTATAAGATATTCATGGTCTCAAAGAGATGACAAAAAGAAGCTGACACCTTCATACAGCACAGTTGTTTATAGCTATCTTTCCATTCCTTTTAAAGATTGCCTCTGGGATATAATTAGATAAAAAAAAATCTCATCCATCAATTAAGATATTAGTGATCAGAGCTGAATATTGGCAGTCTCAAAGAAGACATTCCTTTCCAGCTATCAAGAATTTTCCTATATTGACTTGTCTCTTTCAGTCTATCAAAGAAAAGTTTTAATTTGCAGCTGAAATCCTGATCCTACGATGAATCATGTTTTCTTTTGAATGCAAAGGGCGTCTGTCTGGCAAAGTTGGCAGCCTGACCTCTATAAATATTGTTCTATTGATAAAAAGAGGAATTGGATATAGAGACTATCCAAAATAAATATTTTGCTGGGATCTTGAATGTCTGAATACAATAGAGCAAAGGGATGTTGCTGCATTTTAAATAATTCAGACATAAGTTGAAGTGAGTATTAGTTTTAGTTGAAAAACTGTCAAAGGCAGTTTGCACTTTTCATTTCGGAAATGAAAATGGACACCTGTTTAGGGAATGCTCTTTTACTTTATTATCTGTAGGGATTTGCCATTGGTTTTGTTGAGAGCAAGTCCAGGCTTCTTGATTTCTAGGAGAATTTAAAAAGGATTTCAATGAGGTATTCAGAAATACCAGTGTGTCGTGCTCCTGTCTTTTGGATGGAGGTGGATGGAAAAAGAGCCCTTTGTGCTGTCCCTATCAGAAGCCTTCACAGGCTCAGGGAGGCTTCCTCAGCATGCCCTTGGGACTGGTGTGCAAGTGGAAAATCGGCTGTGCATGGTCGGCAGCAGACAGGCTGGGCTGCCCCAAGGATCAGGGGAAGGGAAACCTTTTTGCCCCCACTTCATACTGAGGAAGTACAGAGGCATAATTTCTCCCAAAAATGTAATTGCTTCAGTGGGTCTCCTGGCACGGCGCACCTCCCCGCTGCTCCCTGACAAGGTTGTGTCCCAAAAGACGAAAGACGTGCTGCTCTATGCTGCCACACCTCCTCCTTCCTGCCCCGTTTGCTCCTACAAAAACTGTTTACATAAAACAAAAAGGATGTGCAGAAGAAGGAGGTGTGTGTGCAAGATTACAACGAGAAGTCCTCAGAATGGCTGATGAGAGGTGCCTCAGCACCATCAAGTCATAACAAAAATGGGCTGACAGAGAGGCATGAGGGAGCTTGTGCTGAAGTCAACAGAACAGTAACTTTGCCTAACCAGTGTCATTCTCCTGCTGCTCTTTCCCAAAAGAAGCAACAGAGGAATTTTTCCCATCAGAGACTTTTTCTTTTCATCAATAAATTACGCTATCTAGCTGCTGCAATAGATAGTCTGTGAATAACAGAGGGCATATATTTTTATTGGCTCATCTATTTAAGAAAAAAGAATTCCTGTCATCAGTGCTGAGCTGTAAACTACAATTTGAAGATAAGATACCATCTACTTCTTTCTCCTGTAACTCACAGCACTGCTGTGACTGCTGTGCAAGGGAATGTTTGTACAGTGTATGTGACAGATACACTAACGCTTGCTGTTTATCTGCTTCTCTTTTCCAATGAATCATTCTCCTTTCTGTACTGTATACCTCCTGAAAAGGGCCTCCTGTTTCAAACTTTTTTAAATGTATGTTTACAATAAAATAGTAATAAAACAATACTTTTGCAATAAAAGCAATTACATTATTTACTTGGAATTTGATTCCTCTTTGCTGGAACCTCGAGCTGAACTTCCTTTTTTCCTTATTTTCTAGATCATGGAGAAGCTTTGCATCTATCAGCTTTCCTTGTTATAGGTATATTTCGGCAGTGTCACCCCTTCAACATTTTGAAAAGGCTTTCCTGCTTTTTTTTTTAAAGAGGGTGACACCACTTACATCCTCTCTACCATTTGCAGGAATCAACCAAAGGCTACCAACTGAATCTTAAACATGTGTATTAGTCACTCAAAAAAAAAAGTGAGAGACAGGGAAGCCATTCTTCTGTGTTGACCCAAATCTTCAAAGAAAATTTAACCAAACCCGTCCACACGTAGAACAAACCCCAGAGAACGCTATCCACACCCAGAATCCACCACCAACAGGCAACTCCCCATCATTCTGAGTGCACAGACACTGCTATCAGAGCACACTGAAATGCCTGTTGAAGTCATGCAAGCAGAGCATGGCGCAGTGTGAGTGCTGAGGCTGCAGGAGGCTGACCCAAGAGCTCAGCTCTGGGCAGTGGTGACAGTGCCCCACGCCTCGGCAGTGCCATGGCACAACTTTGTGCCTGTGACCCCAGCCACCGCCTGCTCCATCTCTGCCTTAAGTGAAGCTAAAGGTGGCTTCCTGGCCATGCTCCTTGCACAAACAAGCAGTGAACTCGAGGAGAAATAAAGAACGGTTTGTAAAAGGAATTAGGCAAAAAGCCCAAGACAAAGAAAATAAATAATGGTTCATGAAAATCTCACACAGTCAAAACCAAGTGCACAGAATTTGTCAGACAACCTAAGAGAAACACAGCTATGCTTGTTACGATGCCATCTGCTAGACTGCAGGTCTTGAAAGCTGTCAGAGGAAGGCTGTGTACCTAATCAAAATAAGTCTCCTTCTCCTGGCTCAGTGATTTAATACCATTGCTTTTGGGAACAAAACATTCTCCTTAGTACCACTGGGCTGCAAGTTACAAGAAAGTCTTTCTGGTATATCTGTCAGAAGTCTGATTTCTAAGCACAAGCTGAAGCTATTGGGGAATTTTGCTTAAAGTCAGACTGTAAATAAATCACTGCATAACTGCTTTTGCCTTGTTCACACTCCTCTCTTTCTGCTTTTTGCTCTAATTCTTACAGCTAGAATTGATAAACTGGGGGAAAGAAAACCAGGAGAAACTTTTTCTTCGTTTAGGTCTACAGGATTAATGTAACCATTTTATCTCTGGGACTGCAGTGTTTTTTCACTGGCAAAACTTTTGCACCAGTACAAAGAGTTCCATTATGGGACCAAGTTTTAAGACTGTGCTTCTTATTATACCAAAAAGCCACAGCAGACTCTACATTAGTGCATCAGCAATGCACAGAAGGATCCATAATAAATGCTTGCAGTCCTATCTTAGAAGCACAGAACAAATCTAGCTTCCTGAATAAAGGCATCTAGTGCCAGTTGCACGTCCTGCCATGTCCCACTTGGTTCCTTGCCTGTCTCTAGCACCAGAGAATGCAGGTTCCCAAGTGCTTGCAGCCAAACCTGGCAGCCCCTTGCAAATGTCCTTAGCGTATTTTGCCTCTTAGTACGTGTAATCAGTCCACTGATGACTGCACATCTAATTTACTCTGAACCTCTTAAATACATCTCAGGATTAAAAAGACCAGCTTCTTGCCTTCCTATGTTTTCTTTTGCAGTGCTTGGGGTTTGCTTGTAGAGACATTCCCACAGCCATCACGAACACCCCTGTATTCTCTGGGAAAGCTTTCTTAAGTTTCAGTGAGCTTTGAACAGAGCTCATGAAGTTACTCTTAAAATGACAGCTAGAGGCCTCAGCTGAGACTGACAAATACTGAATAAGAGTCAAGAACTCCCCAGAAGGTTTTGAAATGAACATCAAATAGATGTGATAGACAATATGCAAATAAACTGCCCATTTATAAGTAGAAATTTATGTATTTTAAAAACATTATACTTATTTTGTAGATTTGGTTTCTGCTATAAGCACCTACAAACATGTGGTGGAATCCAAAAAGGAGCCTACTCTTCCCAGGTCCCAGGTCAGCACTTTATCTACAAAGACATTCTTTTTCACCTATCAGTTGTAAGATAGGTAACAGAGATTAGGTTAAAGACCATTATTAAGAATTCAGGAGTTAGGAAATGAATGATGACCAGGAACTTTGAAACAGCAAGGCAGTGTACATGTCTTAGGATGCCATCTTTCATCACGTGCTCGTGTTGTTTTTTCCTTTCCAGGGGTTCTTTCTTAGTGCAAAAACCTGACTGTACTCAATTAATGAGTAATAAGATATAATTTATTTTCTTTCCATTGTTCAGTGCAAGGCTGTCCAGGTTTCACCTGGGATAGAGTTAATTTTCTTTCTAGTAGCTGGTACAGTGCTGTTTTTTGTATTCATTATGAGAATAATGTTGATAACACAGTGATGTTTTAATTGTTGTGAAGTAGTGCTTACCCTGAGTCAAGGAGTTTCCAGTTTCCCATGCTCTGCCAGGGAGGAACTGCTCAAGAAGATGTGAAGTTCTGAGACAGGTAGAAGTATATTCTTTATCCCCAAAACACTGGCACTACAGTTTTAGCTTTTCCAAATATTTAGAAATATTCTTTGGAAAAATAAAATAAGTTAGATGGAAAGTTAGGTGGAAAATTGCATGGAGGAAGTTTGTAAGAGTTGTCAGAAGCTAAAAATGGGGTATTGCAACAGGAAATGTGCAACCTCAGGAATATGCTGCTGGCCTCACTGCAAACTCAGAGAGCATTCGAAAAAGAGATGCAAAGGAGTGTACTGTAATGCTGAAAAGAAAGGAAATCACAATAAGAACACCTAAGAAAACAATGTCTGTCAAAAAAAAGAGAATGTTTAACAGATAGTAATCCCATAGAATGTTGTGTGTATTTCTCTGGTCATTCTTATCCAGACTTGTGGCACCATGCAAAAATCCTTTTCTTGTTTTCCACTGCCAGCTCATACAGAAAAAAAGCTTGCTGGTTATATAAAATAGAGGTTATCAGCAATATTGCTAATTAATGGTGTCGCTGCCAAATAAAAAGTTAAACTCTGACAAACATGACCTAATGTTACACAAATATGCTTCATCAATCACAGTTAAAAAATTACACAACAGCCAGCATTTTTTTGGACAAGTAATAGAACCTATTGGCAGTTGGTATAATTAAAGGCTAGCAAGCAGATGAAAATGTTTGGCGGTTTGTAGACTTGTGTACAGAAAAAAAAGAAGTGTATTTAAAATGCCACAACTTGAACTAGTTGTTGTTCAAAATGGGAAGAATTTAGTGGGAGCTCAAGGATCTACAGGCAAATCCAGGTTCAGTGTGGGGAGGTCTCAGGTCTCTGGGCACAGTGAGGCTGTTCTGGATGTCCTCTGATGGACACAGCTGTTGCTGGCACTGATCTTGCTCCCAGCAGCCAGTGGGACTTCACTGTGGTACTGGCATCCCCCTGGGTATCCACCTGGTCTTGTGACATAGGGGGCTATTCTTTCTTTGTCCCACTGTGTCCCGTAAAATTTGAAGCTCTTGTGAAATACTGGAAGTGTGGAAAGGCCTGAAGGGCTGTTCAGCAGATGGGTTTGTTTGGCCTCTTCCCTTTGAATGGAGCAGAAGGAAGTAGAGTCCACTTGTTTACTGTATTAAGTGCAGAATTTTTTGAATGATGGCTTGTAACAGGTGGGAGCTGAAGAGTGCAATGATGAATAGGGAACTTCAACAGCAAGCTCAAATGAGACATTGAGCAGATTATGATCTTAGGTTTAGATGCAAAGATTAAAGGCAGGGGGGAATCTTGCATGAGAGAATTCACTTTACTCATTTAATGACGTTAAATCAAAGTTTTACAATTCTGTTTCAAAACAATGAAGTCTAATAATGAGGATGAACCAAACATTCTCTCATATATTTGCTCTGAATGCTGATTTCCCACATCCAAGAGGATGGATTGACCACTTTTTTAATGCTGTCAGAAAAGCATTTCTCATCTATTTTAGTTCAGACTTAGTAAATCATTTCACAGTAATATTTATTTAAGCAGCAAAACATTAGTCAGTGACATTTAGAACTCGAGTTCCATTTACGCTTGGCAATTTATCATTAGACCCACTGGATTCACATACTGTCCCAGGAAGATAAGGAATGCTATGAAAAACTGTTACTTATAAAAAGGAAAATCAAAATATGAATATTAAATAGATTGCACTGCCGTGATGGAGGTTTTGTTTTAGTACTAGTGAAAGAGAACAGCTCTATAAAAGCAGAACATGCTACATGAAAAGAACATGGATGGAAGTGGTGTCGGTGATAGCTGGCTCTGAACCTTTTGTGAACCTGCTGATTTCAGTGGCCTTTGGATGAAGTCCAGAAAAAAGCCACTTTTTTATATGGCAGACAAATTTGATAAAAGCACAGTCAGAAGCAGAAACAAAGAAGTATTGAGCTCTGCAGAGTAGACCATGAAGCAGAAATAAACAGAATCATACAGTCGAAGGGACTAGAATTTGCATTCACTCACATTGAAGCCACTTGACTGATTTCCATGTAAGGAAATTTGAGCTGGAAAAAAAAAAATAGAAATCAGAATTGAAAAAAAATCTTCAATATCTGGGTTATACATCTGAGATAAGCCCTGCCAGAAACAATGCATCTATTATGCATGGCATTTGGCCCGTGCCTTGTATTTCAGGTGGGTTTCACTAATCACAAATCCGCAAGGTTTATAACTTCTTCCTCCTTTCATCTGGCCAGCTCCCCATTATGCTTCCAGCACAACTAAGGCCCATGAAATGCAACATACAAACACTTTGTCTCCTCATGAGCATGGGTAAGAGCTGCTGTTTCCACTGATGTAGGACTGGGTATCCAGTGAAAGGTTTCCCTTGTTCCTGATGAAATTGTGAAAGTCCCTGCTGAGATGACAATGCACCAGAAAGAAGCACACAAACATTTACTGTGGGTTTATAAACACGACTGCAAAGCTGCCATGCCAAACCCCTTCATACCCCTGTAGGTACTAGAGCTCTTCAAATGCCTTGGATTTTTAGTTTTCCCCAAGATTGTTTGAATAAAATGCAATTATCCAAGTGAATGATTTCAGCAGCACAAGATATAGTGAATCCCTCTTTTTTGTTACAGTAAGGATGGGATTTGTTTGACCTTGTTTTCAGCTTCAGTAGAAGGAGAGACTCTGTCTGGGTCTTAGGTCTGCCAACAAATGGGGGTGAGGGCACTCTTTAAGAAGCCTAGCCATATAACTGCAAGTTTGTAGGGGAAATTTGGATGAGCCTTTTATTTTCCCATCACTGTAATGTAGTAACTAGAAAGGGAGAAAGAATAATAATATATAATGCCTTCCTGGAACAGAGAGTTAGTAGCTGCAAACGCCAACCATGTTGTGCTAGTGGCAGCAGTAAATGCCAGGTTTAAGATACATTTCAATGCACAGCAATTCTTTTATCTGTGTACTGGGTATTTTCCTGCTGATTGTTTGATTCCTGAGCAGAAACAGCTTATTTTGTGCTAGATGCAGTTTTTCCCACTCCAGAAGCCTTCCCTCTTCCTTCCAATGAAGATACTGGCTGTCTTGCAGGGACAGCAGAGACCTAGGTAGGAAAATGTGAGAGCTCTTCTAATGCTGTGCTGTACTGGCCCATGGACATTTTCTTCGCTTTCTGTCCCACTGCTGATTGCTGTATTTGCTTCAGGAAATTCTCCCCAGAACAGATCTGCAGACGAGTTACTTTATCCCTTAGCAGATACCCAATGGGGTTTGTCCTACAGGATCCCAAACAGATCTGCTGTCATGGTACTTTGGTCAGCACACTTTTCCCACTGGTAATCCAGAACATAGGTGTGAGTAATTTAATCACCTTCTTGCGTGCTCTGCTGGTTATCTTGAAGACCTTTCTGGTGTGTCTGATTTTCCTGGTGCACCATAGAAGTAACACAGGCACTATAGGATTTTGGATTCTGCAGCAGATGCCCTCATTTTAAGGCAATTTAATCTCTTTGAGGATCTGGCCATTTATAAATGGTGAAGAGTAAGTGTCATGTACTTTCATATGGATGACAAAGAAAGACTTTGGTAATGGTAATTCATGGCTTCTCAAGAATGTGTCATGTTATGGAGTCAAGATTTCCTGGAACAAAGTTGTGCTCACCGATCTACTGCCTGTGAGGAACTTTTTCTGAAGAAGAATGTGAAAAATTACTTATGTGTCTTTAGAAACAAACATTAATGGCTACAATAGACCATTATTATTATTACTATTATTATTATGCAAAAATGAAATTTTGTCCACAATATTTATTCCTCAGGCTTCTGCAATGATGTCTTATTTTACTTCCCCCTCTAAAAACAGTACACCATTTGTGATTCACAAGCAAGCTGCTTTCATAGGCTTGGAGCAGAACAATGACAATGGGAAAACAGTAAAATATTATGAAGTTAGAATGGCCAAACTGCCATAATATTCTTTGTATTATACCTTAACGGGTTTTAACTGAGAGGCAAACCATGTGACATTAAACTAGTCTAATCCAGGCTTGAATAGGCACACAGAAATAACTGCAAACTGAAACACAGCATGTGTGAAACAAACTTTACAGAAGTACCTGTGACAGAAATTATGTTTGCAAATAAAACACATGTACACAAACATCTAGAGACCACTTGCATTCATAATTTCCAAATGTTACTCAATGCATTGTTTATATTATAAAACTTGTAGCTGTGAAAGAAACGAGTTGAGTCTTATCCACATCTGTCATAGCCCAGGAATACTCTGTGTTAGGTTTTGGATGAAGCTGCAGGCACTTTGAGATAAACTGGTACAAAAAAGTCTAAATTTAATTGCCACAGGATTAAAAAAAAAAAAAAAAAGAAAAAAGAAAAAAGAGGTGTGCTGGATCAAAAGATTGCTTTGCCCAGTCACTGATATGTAGCCTCATCTTTCTTATATAGGTATCTGTGCTTTCAGCCAGTGGTCAACTCAACACCTGTCCACAAATGTTGTTCCTATCTTCCATAATAACTGTCTTGGGAAGCCTCACATCAGGCTCTGCCATGAAGTAGACTAAAAGAAGTACACCAGGGATCCCAGAGGAAGTGTTGTATCTTTGTCACTATGGTTCACATATCGAAATATGTATAGAAGGTGGAAAAGAAATCTTAATGTTTTTGTCCCATTTGGTATGACATGTTTTGAGTGGGCTTAGATGCAAACACATTAAAACATGTAATGCTAGCATTAGACGTTATTTTTGACAATTTTTACAAGTCCTGAATTAAATCTGGCCTGGCTTCTGTGTTGGTTAGTCATGTGTCTGACTGTCTGGTTTCTTGAGAACACATTTTGCTTCATTTTAGAAAGAAAAATGAGGCTGTGAAAACCTGGAGGACAAAGATTTGCTCTGCAGATTAAAATTACTGATGGAAATATTTCTATTTGTTCGCCAAAGATAAAATTTAAATGTCCTATTTTGTTTTTTCAGACTCTTTTATGGACGATATTTCATTTAGGTGGTTTTTTTTATTAGAGGAAGGAAGGACGTGTTTACAGCAGCATAATTATTTAGAATGAGGGTTTAAAATTTTATAAGATCATTTCTGCTATTAAATTAGAAATCATTTGACCAAAGATATAATTTTACAAATAGTTAAATAAATGCTGAGTAAGAAATACAGTTTCCTTCTGTTGCATTTAAGCATTACATAAAGTCACATCACACACTTAGACAAGACCTTTTCACTCTACTACAATGTTGTGCAATAGTTTCCACAGCCATACTGGGGACTGAGAGGGGGGATGACAGACTGCTTTTTCTTCTTCACTTCAGGAAAGGAAAAACTGGTTGACAATGTATTCAAAGGGAGAGAGAGAAAAAGAGGGAAAGAGAGAAATTTGTTTGAAAACCACCAATGTTATTACGAAATATCAAGTTCTAATCCACATGACTCATAGCAGCTACTCTCCCCAGGCTGGCCAGAAGACAAAGCACATTACAATTATGTGGGGAAGGTTGGAATGCTCTGAAAGCCTACGTAAGTAGCCTATTGGACTCCACTGAAACCCACCAAGGGCAATAGACCTCCCAACCAAAGACTGTACCTAGAGATTACAAGTGGCAAGGCCGTAGTCCAGTGAAAATATGGTGCTACTTGCAAATTGTTTCTCCCTAAAATGATGGCTCTGCTGAATGCTCAAGGAGAGTGACATCAGTTAAGTGGTCACCCATGACAATTTTCTTCTTTCAGCCATTTCCTATTGCTTCAACTGCAAGCAAAAAGGCTTTCTTTCCTTGCATAAAACTCCATTTGAAATGAATAGGCCAGGGAAAGCTTCTGCAAAAGTAGAGCTCTCACTCCTTGAGTAAACAAGAAAATTCCTCGAAGGATTTATTCATAGCAAGATTACTGTTATAGCATGGCTCTTCAGCTAAATAATTTCCTATTGTATGAGAAAGAATTTGGCCAAATGAGGACAAAAGGAGAGCACAAACTGCTGGTTTCACTGGCTGGACAAGATCAGCCTTCCTGATTAATTTAATTGTCCACGCTTTTGCTCCATATTCCATGTTAAAATGAAAATACCACCAGCCTATAATGTGTTTGTAAAAATGTCTTCTCCATAAATACAAATTTTTTTTGAATAGCCAGTTCTCAGTGCACTGCAAGGCCACCTAGACAGTCTTAAAAAGGCAAGGTAAAAAAAGAAGAAAACAAGCAACTACAAAACAAGAGCAAATGTTTTCAATGTCAAAAAAAACCCCAATCTGCTCTCTTAAACACAGTCTAGAAACACAGATCCAGGAAATCATGCCTACAAATTTCTGCCTTCCTTTACTCATTCAAACCTTCCCCATTCCTCTTCTATTTTCTCGACGATCTTAGTATTTGCTTCTTTTCCTGTAATTGTTTTGCCTTTCCCTACACCAGTTCCTGATCGTCCTGGTTCCAGTCTTCAATATTCCCAGTTCTTCTTTCCAGCTCTCTACCCCTCCCCTTTTTCATGTGTGACTCCTATATTTTGTGTCATTTTTTTCTATTCCTCTTTTGCTAGTGAGGAGCCATGAACTAATGTCTTTTCCCTGCCACAGAAGAAAGGAGAAATAGGAGCACATACAAAAACAAACTCCTGTGGGAAAGAGGGAAAAGTAGAAGTCCCACCCAGCCATTGCCTTGTGCTGCTTCCATTCAAGGGCTTGCAGCTTATAAAATCTTACTTCATTCCTCCCTCGTCCCTCTACATGAGGAAAAAGGGGGTAAGAGGTCCTTCATGGAGGTCCCAGACCACAAGAACATCAAGAAAAAGAAACAGTCCCTTCTAGCAAAAGAAGAACTGATGTGCTTTTCCATGAACTTTTACAAATATTGCACAGTCACATCCATTGGAAGAAATTCATCAGTTTTCTGTCTATTTTCAAATCACTCCATTTACTTGAATTCTTCAGATTAGATCATCACCTGGCACATGCAGCCACCAGGAGCTCACCTTGCTGTTGCAAGTCCCAGATTTCCCAGTGAAGAACTCAGGAAAGTTACAATATCAATCTTAACTTGATTTTAATATCTTTCTTTTTTAACCCTTGCAATGATTTGAAAAAGAGCTCTTAGAGACCTTAGATGTTTCAAGCAACTCAGTTCAGATGCCAGGCCTGCCATATCTGCTGCTTTTCCCACTAGCCTACAGCTGTTTAGTGTCCTTTATGAGACCTAGCTGGTGTCTCAATCTACCTGTGATTTATTTTTGACATTGGATAAGAATTGTATATTCAGCTTGTGAGATCATTAAGGAATAGTGACAATATAAAACTGAGCTCTTCTGTTTTCCAGAAATCACTGAGAATATACTACTCAAGTACGGTTTACACAGATTCATGATTACTAACTAATTCTGGGTAATATTTTTTCCTTTGTTTTTAATTTTAGGGGTAATGCTTGTATTTTTGATTCATGCTTCTTAAGTGAGATTTCAAAGGGTTATAGTCACTCTCAGTTTACCAGGGTGTTTTCTGAGGCTGAAGAACAAACCTTTCCTTTAAAACAATTCATCTTTTGACTGGATTTTATTGTAACCAACATTGAAATGGCACTACCTGGTTGTTGGGTTTTTTTTTATTTCCTGAACTCGTCAGTACAGAGCTGTTGAAAATAGCTTGATGCTGCTCCTTTGCCTCCTGACATTAATCATGGTTAATTAAGTGAGAAAAAAGTTCGGGTTAATGCAAACAGGCATTAATTCTTGTCATCTCCCTGCTCTCAGGAGTATACAAATTGGACAAGCAGAGAAAAACAACATTGAAAATATATCCTGGAAAAAACATTCAATTAACATCAGGATTGTCAGAGATCTGTTAAAATGCGTTCCCCATATTTTCCCCAGTAACTGCATAGAAACAAATCCCAGTGTCTGCTCAGTCAGACAAAGGATTGAGATCTACGCTACAAGCACTAGGATGAAAGCTTTTGTATCCTTGCAGCTGAATGTATACCAGCCAGTGCCAGGCAGCAAATGTGCCAGGCTCATTTTTCTAGAGAACCTTATCAGAAACACTGAAATATTCCCTCACACTGCTTAAATGTAGGAAACTAAACCAAATTAGGGAGGAAGAAAAAGCAATATTTCTTGAGTGGAAAAAACTAGGCTTAGAAAGAAAGAGTTAAGTAAACAGGTCTCTCTTTTTGTTTCCTTTTTATTTGGGAAAGAATAATAATTTAAAAATCAACTTAAAAAATCTGAATAAATGTCACTAGGTGAAACGCTGTTGTTCCAGCCTCTGTTGGCAGTAGTCCTGAAATGCTTCTTCCAGCTCAGTGAGGCAGTAGTTAGATACTACCTGCTTATGTATCATTCACAGCTCACTGCCTATTCTTAGAGAGTTAGTAAGGAGATCTCTTTCTCAAAGGATAGGAAGTACATGAGGTTTGTTACTACATTCAGCTAAAGCATTCACATCTCTGTTTCTAGATACAAGACCCACACGATTAGCTCTATCTCTAAGTATGTTCTTCACGGCTTCAGTTCAACTCAGCCATTTGCCACCACCAAACCAATGCTCTGCTGCTCTTCCTCACCTGCTAACCAGCCTTGCAACACTAGTGCCACTGACACTGCTTCTCTGAAACTTGCTGCTGCTACATCCCCATCACGGTCTGCCATCAACCCCCATCCCACAGAGTTGTGCTCACTCACAGCACCCCTGCAGCACTTCTGCTTACTGGAGAAGAATTATGGCTTACAGGACTGGCTCCTTCCAAAAGGAGAAGGCACTAGAAGTTGGGATAGGGGTTGCCTTCTTTTACGGTAAAGAAGGTGAAAAGTTTATTTGTAGTAAAAAGACATACTCAATGTTTGAATAACACCAGATAAGCAGAAGCAGAGTGCCAGTTAGTGTCTGTTGTGTAGGTTTATGGATGACTTGTGTTGGAAGAGAAGTGTCATCTAAATGAAGTTATGGAAGGACATTTGCAACAAAGAAAATATGCTCACAGCATTTTAAGTTTCTCATAGCGAAAAATTTTAATAAATCTTTTAATTTGGGCACTCTTTTGCATACCGTGCTGTACACATAAGTGTTGGCAGGTATAAAAGCAGGCTTCTGTTGCAGTCACAAGAAGAGAAGCTGAATTATTTACAAGGGGAATTTTTTCAGTCTGGGAATCATAGTCAAATGAGGAAAATTAAAAATCTTAACTACTGCACAGTGCAAAGGCTATAAACATAAGATCTCCCATCCCAATTTTTTATGTGGCTAAAGGACATCTATATTCAGCACAGAAAATAATTAATATACAAGTGGATGCAGGGGGACCTGCTTTTCCCTGTTTTCGGCTCTTTATGCATTAATATGTGGTAAATACACCATTCAACACAGAACCTAAACATAGCCTTTGAATTGTTTATCATGGGTTAATTTTTTCCAGGATTCTGCTTCTCCTATGCAATATTACTACACTTCTGTTATCTTCATTTTTGAGGTCACAGCATCACAAAGCTGCTGGGTGCAACAACTCAGCTGTTTCTCTCCTCTTATTGCCGCATACAGCACATACAGCTAATAGCAATGCGGAAGGGTAAAAGGAATGGGGAAGCCAGATAGAAAGCATGCTTTTTTGTAGGTACATATATTCAACTGTTGCATAATATAGATACATTAATAGCTATGCTGCTCTTCTATGTCAACCCAGAAAACACTTGTTTTAAAGATGCATTAGTGTATTGCAAAAAAGAAATAGTAATGCATTCTTGTGTTCATATTACTATGGAAAAAACAGACTTTACATTCTTTCTGTAAAAAAAATTGTGATAAGGACAAGTCTCTTCTTGTCTCTTCTACTTCTGTTTATTGGTGTTCACTCCTCCAGAAAAAGCTTTTATTAGAAAAATAGCCTTGGCCCTCACATGCCATCCCAGAATGGGGACCTGAACTCCCCTGTACCTTTGGATAAAGAAGGAGATGCAGAGCTGGATTGCACAGAGGACCCACATTTAGATTCATGTGCTGCAGCTTTTCTTTCTCATGGTAAGCAACTAGCAGACAAGAGATTTGTTTCCCCATTTTTAATACTGTACAGCAGTTCTGCACTTACTTTTGTTAATCTTTCCTCTAGCAGAGGAACTGAGTCCTTGAAGAAATCAAAAGCATCAGTCTCTTCACTGAACCACTGAGTGAGGAGAAAACCACTGCAGAAGGAGAAAACACAGTTCATTTTGGTTTCTTTTTTACCTTCTAGACACTAAACCTGAGACAGAGATCACAACACTGGCTGCACTCCTTGAAAAACTTGATTAAGAGGTGGACAAATTATGCCAACGAGATCCTCCAAGAATTATTTCCATAAAGGCAACACCATCTCACCTAGTAAAAACTATTTTTCATCTGTTAAAAGTCAAAGGAGGAATTTAAGAAAGACAGAATTAAAATTTGCATAATTTTCTTCCTTATGTTCTCTCATATCCACTTTCAGCCATTAGTGCTTATGAGGAAGCTTTGCTTTAAAAATATTACAAAAAAATCAATTATGACTGCTAGCTTTAAATAAAGAAGCGACACTTGGGAACAATCTGGATTGCTTGATAAGCTGTGTTCATCTGAACCATATGCACTTGAATACAGTTAACATAATGTCATTAACCTTGACATAAGAATGTAGGTTACTGTTACAGATGGGTGATTGCATTTTGGAAATCAATAACTACATTAAGGACTTAAGGGTCATCGTTACCAGGGAGCTAATCATGCTTTCCTAATGCAAGGCTGATCCTGATTTCACCACTGCATTTGTGCAGAATATGAAATTAACTCTTTCAGTTACTAAGGTCTAGCTGAATAAGTAGAAACTCCAACTGGATGGCAGGAATGAGTGAGAACGTTTATAAATAGTGCATTGCTTTAAAAAATAATAACTTACTAGTCAACTGCCTTTGCCTGGCCTCCCAGAATCATGCAGTCATGTCAGAATTGCAACTTGCATTAAAAAATAAACAACCCTCCACTGCATATTGCTGCCTAGTTCTGATTGCTAGGGAAAAAATCTGAAAACATAAACCTTGTTTTTATTTAATTAAATCTCATCATGCTTGGACCTGCCATGCTGCCTATACACCAAATAGAGATAACAGAAACATATTCATTTTAGAGAATATAACAAGAAGGAGTAGCTAAAATTAAGACAGTTTCTAATACAAAGATACAATTTTGTTACCAAGGGAGTTTCAATCTTCGGTCTGCGCTTGAGAAATGAAGACTACTGCAGCAAACAGGCTGAATTGGTTTGGCTTATGTATGTCTGTAGATGGTGAGTAAACTGGGATAGCCCCACATAATTCTAAAGTTTTGGAGCTGTCCATCTTTGGTTTCTTGGCTCCAGTAAGTAGGATAACAGAAGTTCATCCTCTGTGTTAGCTGGTAATTAGTCAGTATTGCCAGCTGTCAGCTACAGTTGTGTCTCTCCTGAATCTTGTAACTGGAAGGTTTTCTTTCTGCATCAAACCACTACAGCCAGCTGGTGTTTCTAAAACACAGAGATTGAGGCCTGCATTGGGGGACCATTAAGAATAGACACATTTGGGGCCAGAACTCCTGAGCTATTTCTTTGTGCTGAACCAAGTCCTCAAATACTCACAACACTTAGTCCTGGCATGGAATGGGACCTGGTTACAGCAGTTTTACTCCCTCTAAGGAAAAATGTGGGTGACCAGCATGGACTTTTCCCTGCCAGCCTTGCTTTCTTTCCCAGTCATAGCCTTGCAGCCAGTGATGTGTGCTGGCTCTTCCCGGACATCACAGCTCCTCTCAGCAAAGCCTTCCCTGGGGTCACCGTGCCACCTTCGCACCCCTCTTCTCAAGCAACAGCTGAGCTATAACCCTGTGATCCAAAAACGAGAAATCCAGGGGGCCCAGCATCAGGCACGCTCTTCCCCAACAGGAAGATTCTTCCTGTACTTCATATCTCCTTCTGGTCCTCCTAGAGGTTGTCTAGGTGGGTAACCAGAGCCTACTGCTTCCTTGTGCCTCCAAAACAATTTGACTTTTCCTTTGGCTTTTTTACCAGAGAGAAGCATTTTCAAGGCTTACGGTGTTCCTGGCATCCCTCAGCTTTGACCAAAAGGCCTTTTATCCCCAGTGGTCCTTACTAGTACTCTTCTGCCTTTAACTCTCTGTTTCTGTGCCAGGACAGCTTGCAGGAACGGTGCTTATATGAGGATATAATCGCTTGGGAAAGGAATGTAATTAAAAGCAACATATAAAGCAGTTGAAAAAAAAAATCTTCTGAGGACGTTCAGCTGGCACAGTGAGAGTCTTGCTGAGAATATTTAATTGTTTGCATTATTAAGTGCAGACAGGTTGGTTTTAATTCAAAACAAACAAGTCAATTAAATAAAAAACCCTATGTCAGTACGACATTATACCTACAGAGTTAAAAAAAATGAAAATGTAGGAAGCACAAACATTCAGGCTTTAAAAAAATGGGAAAGACTTACTATATTAGCCAGATAATTTAAAAAAACCAAAAAACAACAGTCCTAAAGTTTTATATCAACTACACGAGAAGGAACCAGATGAAACACTGATGCAGCTGCCTTGATCATTAATATTTTTATTCCTGTTTTTCCAGTTAAATGTGCAGCAGAACATATTGCATCTGATGATATCAAGTGCATGTCATAAGAAACACTTGACAGATGAATTTACATTTATTACATTTTCTTTCCTACACATCCTGTCTTATCATTTAATTTTTGAAGTCTTAGCACATTGACATACTAATTTAAGTTTTTAGTTTCTTTTCAGAGAATATATGGACTTGTTTTCATGTTTAATGGAAATGTTTGATAGAAATACTGTCAAGTATCAGATAGACTTGTGTGAGGTAATGACTAAATTGATCAGAAAAAGTCAAAGCTAGTTTCTTTTTAACTACTTGAGAAGGAAATCCAGACTTCCTCTGGAAGACACTACATAGCTTTATCTAGTATGTCTCTTCTATGGATATTAACAAATTAACTTATTCTTACCTGAGAGAAGTAGGAAGCATTTAGCCATGTTCGAGAAATGGGAAACCTAAGTAGGGAGATTGTTTGACTACCATAAATCCAAAGAAGGAAACTCTTTCAGTACTATTATTAGCTATTAGGAGCTCTGTGTTTCTCACCACCTGCTCAAACCTATAGACAGAATGATGCCATCCACTTCAAAGAAAATACTTAATATCCTGTTCTCTGGAATGGAGTATCATTATAAGGTGTATTTTTCCCCAAACTGACCACTTCTTCTTTTGAAACCGTTTCCTGAGCTCCTGTATTTATTTCCATTATACCCTTACTGCATTCAGACACTGCCTAAGCCAAGTCTCAGCACAAATCAATTTTTCTCTTGTGTCAAAACTAGTTTGGGAAGGAGGGAATGGAGGGAATTGGATGACAGTGTTGACACTTGAGCTGCTGTGGAGAATCACAAACATGTTGCTCTAATACATAATCCCTGCTGACAGGTTAGAAATCAAAGCTCATTAGCACAGAGGGAAGATGAGCATTTTAATGCCTCTGGATTCCATCCACTGCAATTAACACCACATACAACACATTGTTCACCTAAAGCCATAAATCACAGTAAAAATGTCATATTATACACAGATCCTGAAACCACAATAAAGAAAATAAGAAATGGCTTAGAAAAACTAGGTAATATCACATTTTTTCATATGACCAATTGGAAACTAAACCTAGTGCTGAAAATACTTTAAAACCTTGTAAGATGGATGGTCCTCATAAATATGTCTGAAGGTCTCCATTTACCTGAATAAACTGCATTGCTGTAATGCTTGTGGGTCCAACTCTACCAAGGCAAGTAAGCAAGAGTAAGGCAATGACACTCCTGAAGTGAATATATGAACTCATGTGCTTTAGTCTGTATGGAACTTGATATAATTTTTGGTAGAAGTCTTACTTATTTTTTTAAAGGGAAAATTAGCTACCCTTAAGCTCAAAAGACATTAAGAGCCAAATTTGAACCTGAACGTGACATGCAGGTGCAGATTATTTAAATCGGTGATTATTTCTGAGTATGTCCATTTACAGGTATGTTGGACCCCAGGAGGGGGAGTTGTTAGATTGTTGTTACTGTTTAAACTCCTCATCAAATCCACTGTGTTCAATTTTTTATTTCAACCCCTTGATGCACTGCAGGAGGAGGCAGATCTCTTTACAAGTCCTGTGCCCTGTCTGACATCTTCCCGTGCAGATTGTCACTTAATTGGTCTCTCTTCCTTCCTGTTTAGGGCATTAGGCACGTACATTAAACAGCTGAGAGAGAGCTCTGAATTGAGACAGAAGAGTGCTGGACAGGGAAAACATAGTTCTGATATACTTTGCAGCCTAAATGCTGAAACGTGTTTTCAGATAGCAACGTCAGTGAAGTGGTGCATGGTGCAGCTGCAGCAGCCCATGACAGCACTGGGGACGCACAGGGCACCCTGATGGCCAGCACTCTGCTCAAGCACACAAAGGAGGCTCAGGAAGCATCACCGACCTGCAGCCTCTGCCTGCTCAGCCACATCCCAAATCCCCCAGGCTGGCCCTGCAGCAGATGATATTCTGAAAACGTTTCTTCTGCTACCCAGGTGCATCGCTGCCCGCTTGCTTCTCCCTTCTGCCTCAGCAAGGAGAAAAGCAGGATGGCAGGATGGTGCACGACCCCACAAATTCCACATAAGCTACCTCACCCTCCCCAAAAAAGTTTCTGCTAGCCCATCTGCAAGCAGAGATCAGAAACCTTTCAGAGATCATCCCAGGACAGCTTTGGTTTTCCTGAGGGACAAACAGACCTTATGACCCCCTATCTTTATCAGACTCACCTCTGTCCTGGCCTGGCTTCTCTATCAGACCCAATTTGAGTGAATCCACGTCTCAGAAGGGATTGTGCAGCTGTGCAGCTGTGCAGGTGCTCTCTGGTTACATGGAAAATTACTCAGTAATCTGGGCTTGGCTAGGTGTGGAGGAGAGCACAGGTCTCTCTTGGGGAGCTCCTTGTTGTGATAGGATGTAGGCTTGGCACTGGCCATATATGAAGAGTGGCTCTTTCTGCTGTCTAATTACCACTTCGAGCTGTGGGCCAGGAGAAGCGAGCTCTTGCTGCCAGCTCCTTGGTGTGCAGCTCCTGCAGAAAGGAGCCATCTAGGTGCCTGCCCATTCCTTGGTGGTGGAAGGAGATTCCTCTGAGAGGAGTCCCACTGCCTGCCCCTTGGCTGGGGGGTGACTAAGGGACAGCAGTTTCACCCCCACCCCACCCTGGGACTCTACCTACGGGATCAGGCTCCTTACTGCTTGCTATTTTCTTGCTCCATGACTCTTACATTCCTGTCAGCAGGGGATGGGGTCTGACAGGAGCATGGGATCAGGTCCCTTCCCTGTGCCTCCTCTTGAGAATGTTTTACTGGCTAGTGGTTAAAAAGAGGCATTATAATCTCTTGGGAGACAGACATTATCCAGATACTCTTTCTAAGAGAGGCTGCAGATCAGATCTTCTCTGAGGAAGAAGCTGATACCACCAGCAACCTCAGCATTTCTGCTCCCATAGGAGACCATTAACCCTGTCATGAACCTGAAGGTCTCCACATTCCATGGACAGAGGAACAGAATATGGCCCTGAAGTAGGTGCTTCAGGGCCAAATGATGGCAGAAATTCAGGTGTACTCCTATGTCTACCATGCCCTGATGGTTGCTCTGTCCTGATCCCTGCTTGACATGTAAAGTTTTCTGGATCAAGGTTTAAAGGCAGAAATCTTTCCTTGAGTAGGAAATCTAAGTGTCTTACTTAGGTGGTCTAGATTTTCCTGCCAGATATCTCTTTCTGCCTGTTTTACCTGTCTGCTTCATGTGTTGCAATCTCTGTCTTGCCCTTAGGTACCAGCAAAAGAAAAATAATAATCAAGTTTTATGTCAACAACTGGTTGAAAACAAACATATTTCTAACACATCATTATATCTTGTCAGGTGGAGAAGAAAGACCTATAGCACGGCAGTGAGAACAAGCCTCACAAACGCCTCTGCTTTTTCTCGTGTTCCACAGGTATGCATCCAGTTAGAAACAGGAAACTCATAGCAGAGTAAGAGGTGGCAAAAATTTGACCTTCATGCACGTTCTGAAGTGGTCTTTTCCCCACTTCTCTCGTATTTCAATATATTACCCTAAGCACTCAATTACACATCTGAATTTCCTCAGCTTGTCAACAGAAATTTAAGATTTTGGCTCTTTTCCTAGAAGGGTATGGCTGCAGCTAAGGGAGAGCAAGATTCTTACCATAGTTTTCTAATCAAGTGTTCTTTGTGGGCAAATATTCCCTGTCCCACCTTAAGTGCCTCAGAGAAAAGACACATGCTGTCCCACTCTCCACAGTCATCAATTATCTGAGCACTACCAGCAGCATGATTGAGACAGAAGAGAGCAGTTTCCCACAGATATGCTTCTCATTTGATTCTCGTGTTAAAATAATTTTCAATTAGCCAAGCAAATACATGCTGCAGGGAGCACATGAAGGCTGCTGGCCACAGCTGGTGGGTGGATTACTCTGCATTTGTGGAGGGGACTCAGCATGGACCTGGTAGGGGGCTGTCATGGCATCAAAGTCCAGCCTGGACTTCACGCCACTGTGATTAATGAATCATTTTCTGAAACCACCGTGTAGTGGTTTGATACTAACCAGTCAGAAACACTAATTAAAGTGTAGTGGTTTTGAGTTCGCCAATCTAATTTAAGTGCAGTAATTTCAATTTGGGCCTATTATATTTAGGACATTTCCCTCTGTGAGATAAGGATTAGGAGAAGCAAAGCAGGCTCAAACTTTTAAAGAACATAAAGAAAGTTTTATTAACAGAACTAAAAGGAAAAAGAAAAAAAAAAATTAGATGAAACCTTCAGAAAACCTCTCCTCCCCCCAAACTTCTCTTTTAGATATTTCCCCACTGACAATGCAAAGACACAAAACCTGATGTCTTTCAGTCAGTTTACCATCTCTAGAATAACCTTTCTTCAGTCTACTTAGAGAGCGGAGTCTCCCTCGTACTATGGAGGTCTTTCCACAAGAAAACAGTTCTCTTGTGGCTTCAGCATCACAGTGAATCAGCCGCCCGGGGTTACAGCGTCTGACCCCTGTGAAAGTCCTTCCCACACCTTGCAGCCTTCCCACAGCTGCTTTCGTGGGCCACGTCAATTTATGGGGTATAGTTTTAAAGATGAGCTTTTCTGATATAAAACAAAAGTTCTCTCATCTCTCTGAAATCATCTTCATCTTCATCTCTGAAAGCAAAGGTCATCTTCTCTATCCACCCCCGGGGCAAGGGGTCCTCATTTTTCTCTCTCTCCCCCATTTAAGCTTCTCTTCAATTGCAGCCCACCTCTGCATCTGCTAGCTACTTCAGCATGAATACCTTTGCCCACGACTACTGAGAATTTCAGCCCCAAAGCTAGGGCATCTTTAGAACGCTCCTACTCCCCCATAAAATGTCATGAGTTACAGGAAACAGTCTGATGGGTCAATCACCCATCCTCCATAGCTTCACAAGAGAATTTCAGCCCCAGAGCTAGGGCATCTCCTCATCCTCCTCTTTCTTTAGTTCAGTTCTCTTTCTTCACTGACTTCAGTGTCTCGGTGTAGCTTCCTTCACATGCTTTCACCCCTTTCTCTGACTCAGGAGAGAATTGGTGTCTGAAAGGTTAATCTTGTCCCGGCCGGTGGATGGTCATGGGATCTCGGTCTGGGCAGCGGCCGGAGCCACAGGAGGGAAAGGAGGAGGAAGGTGAGGGAGAGGGCTGTTCTTCCCATGCCGTGCCAGCTCCATCAGGATTTTAAAAGTTGCAGCGAACCAGGGGGGCCTCCCCCACTCGGCCAGGTCGAGCAAGGGGGGCTGCTGGAGGTGGCCAGAGGTGGGGACCTGACCCAGCCCGTGCCCAGAGCAGTGGGGGCTGGGCCAGCTTCACCGGCCCGAGGCCGGGGGGTGCTCGGCCCGGGGGATGGTAAAAGGGGGCCAGGCCCCGGCCCTCGGGGGGAGCAGGGGAGAGGGGGGGCCAGCCAGGCTCCGGCCCTGAGGCCTGGCTTGCCTTGAGCCTCCTCCTCCCCTGTTACCTGTTGGAACGCCGGAAGCCAAAGAGGAAGTTCCCAGTGTCCAGCTCCCTAAATACTGTATCTCGCAGAGGGCGTACCTTAAATGTCATTGGCCCACAACACCCTGCCACTCCACAGGACCTGGCAGGGTGAAATTCACTTAGAAATCTGTCAACCCACGACACACTGGCACATTGTGAATGGCCTTCAGCCACTTCTCTTTGACTCTCCAGCCTCAGTGACCACATCATTTACAGCTGTAGATCTAATGATCATATGATTGAGTGTGGACAGCCTGTGGCACAAGTCTATTGCAGAGGTTTAGTCATGCTACTGTGCCACAGCATACAGCCTTTACAGCATCTTTTACAGCTGAACGATCACAGAAGGAGATTATACACTTGTCTTTGTGTATTTCTGGAATCTGAATGAACCTGTAACAGCTGCAGCTGAACAAATTACTCCTCTGCATTATGAAGAAGATTGTGGCCGAAGTCCCTACAGCACCCTTCGCTTCCCTCCCTGCCTTCTGCAATCATCCTTTTGTAGTAGCCACCACTGGCAGGGGCTAAGCATTTCTTTCCTTTCTCTGTCACTCTTAGGGTAGGCAACCTGTTCTCTCTGTCAGTAATACTAATGTACTAGGGAGAGTAGATTGTCCCAAGTTTATGGAAATTCATATGAAAGAAACCACAAGATTTCTTAGTTGATCCACATGCCTGAATCTGCTGTGACACTTTTGTGGGCACATATAATGAAGCCAAGAACAGAGATCAACCTGCCTTGACCTGTTTTCTGCCTTTAGGACTTTCTCAGCAGCCCTGAAGTTTTGCCCGAAGTAACCCAAAACCACCTCTTACATTGTCATACTCATTCTATGGGGCTCACAGCAGTTATCTGGTGAAAACTAACCCAAGACATTTCCAACAACAAATTAAATAAAATAAAACAAGTACCAACTATCAAAGATGCATGGATTCTGTGGGCAAAACCCATAACAATTTATTGGCTGTTTACATTCCTTTAAAAAACTCACCACTTATTCTACAAATGTGTTTTGATGGCAGCATTTTGGGCAGCAGCCAAGTAAGGATAAACACAGAGAGCTGGTGCTTATAGGGAAAGAAATGGAGGAAGGAAAGAAAAAAATGCACATGCACATAGAAAAACCAAAGGACTTTACAAGTAGATGAGGAAATGGGGAGAGTATTTAGAAACAAGTCTGTAGTCATTGAGCATTGGGAATGAGTTTTCTGAGAGGAGCAATCACAGCACCAGGACATGAAAGGTATGACCACCTAATGGGCAGTCAAGTGTGACCTCTGCTGTCCACATTGACCCGAGATGAAAGCACAGGCAAGTGCTACAGGGCTGTGTTAGCATGGCACTGAGAGACAGCTGCGAGGAGAGCTCTCAGCCCAAATCTGGTTTATGTCTGATCAGCCTGGGGGTAGTTGGAATGCTGGGTTTGTCTGCATTGGTGTATACGGGCCTGGGTAAAATAGCTTGGCTGAGCCACAATCTCCTCAAGGGCCACACTGGTTGTTGAATTGGATGAATTGCTTAAAAACTAGGATCTCCCAGAATACAATTATTTCATTATCAGTTAGAGGGAAGGTGTACTAGGACTTTCAAGGTTCTGAAAAATGTTAAAATTTCTCCAAAAAGGAAAGCTTTGCCCATGCCCTTTTCTGCTTGCCCTTTTCTGCTTTTCCAC
Organism: Cnemophilus loriae; assembly: GCA_013397755.1. Taxonomy (NCBI): domain Eukaryota; kingdom Metazoa; phylum Chordata; class Aves; order Passeriformes; family Corvidae; genus Cnemophilus; species Cnemophilus loriae. The sequence goes on from VZTF01004595.1 coordinate 558,071, forward strand.
TACCTAAACTTCTTCCTGTCCCAGTTTTACTGCTAAATCCTAAACCAGCGCCACAGTCCTAGTGCTCCTCTCCACCCTGGCTCTTATGGACAATTTGTTCCCAAAACTAATCTCCAGGTTCTTCTCCAACAGCTGTGCTGCTTGCCTTTGAAGGAGTTCCCAAATCCAAGCCTTTTCCCTTCTCACCATTCCAAAGATGTCCCATAGAAACTTCTGCAAAAGTGATGGTTGTAGGGTAGTTAGCTAGCACCCAAAAGTGTCTGAACAGATACCCAAAATCAAGATTTGGTATGTATATGCAGACCTGATATCTGAAAATACCCACCAGTATCAGAGAACAGCCAGGTGAAGATACATTTAGAAGAGAAACCAAAAGCTAGGACACTGTGTAAGTAGCTTATATTTCAGAAGGACCAAGCACCCAGTAAATTCCACCGAGACCAAGAGAATTATTGTCTGATTGTGACTGTATTTAATACAAACTCCAGTAAGAGAGACAGACACAAAAAAGGCAAGATTGCACTGACTTTGAATGCGAAAGCTGATTAAATCCATTTTCCTCAGTCACTATTTGACACTACTTGTCACTGCATCTACCAATTACTCATTCCTTCCACATATCATGCTTGTGTTTGCCATGCTAAAGCACACAGTGTTATTCAAATAGCCCAGATGCTGAAGCACGAGCCCATTGCATTTTGTTGGCCAGCTGCAGAAGGAAGAGATATTCTATGCTATGTATACATAAGAGGTACTTTTTCTTATCCTTCTGTGTAAGGGAAAACAATGGACAATCTCCACCTTTTAGAAATAATTCCCATGCTTTTATTTAAGTCTTTCAGGCCCTTATCTGTGAGGAAGAATAATTTAAATTCCTTGCATTACTGAACTGTTGCAGGTTGAAATCCATTACACATGGCGAAGTGCTCCCATGCCATTGTAAAACACGAACGACAAATACCCAGATATGTAGCTGGTTACCAAGTTACATAAGTTAAAAGCCACCAACCTGGTTTACAAAACCTACTTATCTGATTACTATAATCTGATGAAAATGCAACTTAACCCCAAAATGTGTTGCCTCTGGATATTTTAAGATCAGTGACTGATGTTACCTAGAGACCACATATAACTCCTGGTTGCTCGTTAGGGTGTGCTATGCACTGTGACACAGTGAACTGCTGCTGGCAGAGGTTTACAGTCCCTGTAGTCTAAGCTATAAATTCAGCTCTGGTCTCACACTCCTGAGCTTTGCTCTTCTTAAAACTTTCTGCCTCAGCAATGCTACCACTGCCACCACCCTTCCCTGCCCAGCGTGTGGCTGGTCTTCTGTTCTCTTGCTGGGAGTTGATGGGGGAGGCTCTGGTTAGATGGTAAAAAAGCCTTGACCGTCCTCTTTTTCTTGAGACCAGAACTGGAACACAACTCTTGCTGTTCACGAGAACATAATTACAGGTAAGTTTGATCTTGCTGGCTTATCCCCCTCTATCTGCGTATCAGCCCAGAGTAAAACATCTAATGGAAATCCAGTATTTCCACAGTCCTCAGCACTGTACCTGAAGCATAGGTAGGAGGTGTGCAGGGTGTGAGGAATGTATTAAAAGCACGTATATTTGAATGCCTAAATGCCTGCATTTGCCAGCCTTGCCTCCCTGGCCTCCCTTGATAGTCAGTGCAGACAGAGCGTCTCCCCCAGCGGGCAAGTCAGAGCCTATATCCAAGGCTCCTCTCTGAGTCACCCCCAGAGGTGTTACCCTTATCCCCCGACTCTGAAGGAGGAGAGGGAGACTCACTTCTCTGTGTAGACATCCCAGTTCAGTGCATAAGCCTTGTCAGTGTCACCGTTCTCCATCTTCCCTGGATATTTTCTATTTTAGTTTCTTGAGGGAATAAAAAATAGTGAAAGAAACGTAGGTATTACAAGCAGTTGAACTAAACCCAGACCAGAGAAAATAGACTGTTGCCACATTGGCTTAATGGAGAAACAAGCCTTGGCCAGGAATGTGTGACAGCAATGTCTAAATCTGAAAGACGGACTGGGATGATACATGGTAAAGCCAAACTTCCCAACTTCTAATGAATCCTATGGCATGTATGGACCCATAAGCAAGTGTTCCATTTATGGGAGGAAACTGGTTGTTTTCCAGCGCATCCTCAACTCTATGTAAACCAGGAGGTGAGCGACTAAAGTAAGATCCAAAATGAGATACCAGGTAGTTCTTTCATCCAGTTTTAAATATATGAATACGTAAATCAATGCGCATGTTTATGTGTCTGGCTCCAATTAATAAGCACCCGTCCTATGCCTCAGGCTTCCTGACAACCATCAGAATTAATAATTTAATACATGGAAGAATGATAATCTTGTGGTTAAGTAATTTGAAAGTTGGATCAGTTCTTGGCTCTGCCATAGATTTCCTGTGTGACCGTGGGCAAGTCACTTAATCTCCCTGGCCAAGTACCTCAAAGGTATGTAGGTGCCTGATCCCACCAGTTAGGCGCCACTGCTATCTTCAAAAAAGCATTGCTTAGCTGTTCCTTCAGTCGGTAGGTGTCTGATTTCTCTCAGTAGGCATAAACAGGAGTTGCTGACGTCATCCCACAAGTTAATGAGCCACTTCGAGGCCTTATTCAAGTTCAAACTCCTGGGTCCCCAGTGTGTCACAGCTAGAAAAGCTGACTTTCAGCTCATGGGACCCCATGTGGAGGTGCAGAGGATGTGCCTGCCTAAATGGAGAGAAGCAAGCAATTTTGGCTGGGGAAAGCACTGCCTTTTTTGCAAGGACTTTGGCTGCTAGAAGTCCTTTCTCGGCTGGGAAGGCTTTTTCCCGTCCATCCCTCGTCTGGATCCCTGCACATTCAGTTAGGTAGCAGGGAATCTCGGTATAGGGGACATTACAGGAACGACAGAAGAGAAGGACAGAGGTCTTAGGCTGGGCCAGGGCAATGCACCCGCTGTGCCTCACGGGAGAGGAGCAGCCACGTCAGGGCAGTGTCAGCCTGCCCACGGCATCCCAGCAGTGCCTGAAGGCTGTGTCTCGACTCAGTGTCTCCTCTTTGCTGTGAGCACCCACTGCCCTCCCTTTCCCTGTCTCCTAGTGCTGCTGACTTTCCAAGGGGGAAAGTTGATGTTCATCACTGCTCCAAGTCCTCACAACAATAGCAATGATCAGTGCCCTGCTGAGTCCCCAGGGGAGATGGAGCTGTGATCTGAAACTCAGAGCAATTAAAAAAAAGAATCCACCAAACATATTTGCCCTCATGACAGGCTGGGGGGACATTGACCAACTAAGTGATAGGAAAAATCGTGCATTCCTCTCATTTCCAGCTGTTGTCTGAGGGTGGTGTGTGGGGGGGCGCATCTTGGCATTCACTGGCCAGAGCTGTTGCTCAGAGGCCCCTGCCCATCTTTGCAGAAGGACCTGGACACCTGAGCAGCCCCGAGTAAACCCCAGTGTGCTGTGCAAAGGGGACAACCATAGAGAGTGACTTCCACATTTTGCTGTACTTTTCCGAATTTCTTTGGAAGAAGAATGATGTTTTTAGACTTGGGAGTCTTGGACTTTGAAGACTGGATTTAAACAAGTCAGTCATGTTGTTCAAGTTTTTAGCATACATTCTAAGCTCAACCAGTTGAACTTGATCGAAAGAAACAATAAGGCGAGAAATTTTACACAGAGGAAATAAGGCAAGAAATTTTACACGGAGGAAAGGAGTAAACAGAAAATACAGCATTGAAATGAATTTAGTGGTTTAAGAAATTATTCCAGCTAAAAGCTCACTTACTTTGTTAGCTCTTTTAAGATATTGCAAACCAATCAAAATGAAATAGAAAATTAGATTTTCCATATGTGCTTTAATGGTTTCCATAACAATGTGTACCTGCTAAATTTCATTAATCACACATGAGAAAATTGAAGATCTCTGAGCACAGCTGAAAGGCAGTGGGCTACCAAGGTAAGGTGATTGCAAGCTGATGAAAGCTATTCCCTGAAGTCAGTGGACTTGTGGATGTGCAGAGCTGTCTCTAGTGCATATGTTGTGGGGGTAGCAGCTTCAGCGGAGGAAAAAGCAGGCCCTAATGCTTATTTCTCCTTGTGCTGAATACACAGAGCTCTCTTTTTGTCTCTTTCACTGGCACAGCCCAATGGAGTGAGCCTGCATGCTGCTGCTGCCCACAAGGAAGAGTTCCCAGCACTGGGGGTGAAGACCTTTCCCAGGAAAGCTTTCCCTATCATTCCCTGGAAAAACACCAAACAAATCCCAAATTCTCTCCCAGTAACAATAGCAACTTGATGCTTCAATCTTGTTTTGTTCCCTGTTGTGCAGTTGTAGCTTCTCCCTTCCTACAGAAGTGTACCCAGGGAGGTACAGAAGAATTGCACAACAGATCTCAGCTGTGGCCAGGAGGGCAAAGGCTTCCCCAGCCTTGCAGGTGAAGCTCTGCGAGATGTCAGCTGGGGTAACAACTGCCCTGGGTCTTGGGTAGATTCAATCACGCTGGAATGAAAGCCAGCTTTAATGAGTACATTGCAAAGTTAAATAGACCAGGATTTGACAAATGAGCTCCCCTGATCATATTACAGAAGAGAAGTTAGCTTCGAGGTGTCTCTTGTGCCTCCATGTTGTCAAGGAGTGCAGCATGGCAAAACCAAAAATTTAGGAACTTCTTTGTGACTTTTAAAGTTACCCAGGAAGTGCTTAGGGTGCACAGATTGGGATGTTATAGTAACAAACAAAAAAAAAAAGGCAGGAGATTCATAAAAATAGCACAACATATAGAAAATAAATATTCTCGAGAAGAAAACAATTCTTTTGTACCTCTGCTGTATGTATCCTCCAGAAGCAATCTCAGCCCCAGCCTGCTGTCATTATAGTCAGTAACTGCCACAAATGCCTTCAGGCAGAATCAGCTCTTGTGTTGTCCTTCTAGGAAATTTTTTTTAAATGGATAATGTGATGGATAGAGTACAAAAATGTGCCGGTTAACTCTTTTCCCCTTCAGCCCAATCATTATAAAGGTTGATTTTTTTGATAGTTGATCCAGCATACAGGCATTGACTAAAGAAATAGTGGATGGAGGCTTAGCCAAGAAATTAATCTACTTGTAGGTGGAACACTGGTCACAAAATGTGGTGGAAAGGCTCCCATGACAGCTCTTATGCTACCCTGGGCTAAAGTGAAGGTTTTTCCTCTTAATTACTGATAGAAATCAACTGTTTTCTTATGGCCCTGAGCCACCTGGTCTAGTGGAAAGTGTCTCTGCCCATGAAGGGAGGTTGGAACTAGATGAACTTTAAGGTCACTTCCAACTCAAGCCATTCTATGATTCTATGATCATGCTTTATTGTTTAAAGAGTATTTAGTCACTGCTCTCCATGCTGTGTTTTACAGGCACATAAGCACGAAACACTTTGTGATCTTAGTCATTATTATACCTAATGATAAGCATTTAGAAAGAGATTATTAACATCTGGCAGTCATCAGCTTGTAATGAGAGGCAATTTTAATACATCCATTACAGAAAATTATTTTTTGATGCTTAATAGACAGAAACATTAGCATCCATTAATGTAGGAATTTTTTTTTAACATCTTCTTTCTACATATTTTACTTATTTTCCTTTTTTTTTTTTTTTTAAGTGAATTACTTTTTACTTCCGGTTGAGCACACACTTTGCAAAGGAAATTAATGGAGGCTTCCTGTTATGAGCCAAAGGAAGTAAAAAAAACCCCAACCAAACAGATGGATATTTTAAAGGGGTATTGTCAAAAATCCACATAATGCTTTTTCATGTGTCCTTAATGAAGTGTACATTTACTTTATCTAAATTTTGCTTGCAGTTATACCAGAGAGAAGCAAGGTGACTATAGATTTGATATAGCTACTGTTTAATCCCTTTACACTGTTCTTTCAGCAGTTTGGATACACAATTAACTTACAGGTCCTGTCAGTATCTACTTATGAGATGAAGAGCTGCAAGATATAATTTATTTTTTCATATTTATCCCAAGAAGTCATGAGAGAACACTAGGCCAGTGAAAAACTATTATTTAGTAGATCAGGAATATGGAAATCAGAAAAAGAAACCACCCCTTTCTACAAATAAACATGAAAAGGGAAAAGCTTAAAAGAATTATCATATATTTGTCATTTTAGAAAAGGATCTACTAGATGCAAGATCTCCCATTGTATTTTTACAAATGTTCTTCCTCATGAGATTTTTTTTTCATCTTGTGTTTACCTGCATTTTTAAAGGCCAGAAACAGAGTTGAGTTCCCTGGAGTTTGATTTTGCATACTAATTCTCAATAGATGTAACAGCTTTTGGCATAACATCAACATTATTGTAGTTTAAATGCAATTATTCTCACAGTAGGTTCTAGTTCATTAATATTTGAAAAGCTAGTACTGTCAACAAGACTTCGATTTTTTTAATGCTATCATTAGAAAGAATCTTTTTACTTCTCTGTTTTTGATTTTTCCAGTGGCATATTCCACAGTAGCAACTCCTTCATTTCAGTTGCCGTGAGTTTCTTCTGTGCTAGGATGGTACAAACTCAATTTCTCTTGAGCAGACATCCTACAGGATTTTACTTCTGGTATAATAAGGTCCAAGTATTTCACTGATAATCTAAGTTTTCCAGCATTTCAAGATCTTGAAGCAAAACAACCCCAAAACACGTATGCCAGCTGCCTTCCTTAGGGCACACAGTGTCCCTCAGTTCCCTTTACAGCCCTAGGAGGTAGCCAGCCACCCAGGTGTTCCCACCAAGCTTCAGCAATGAGCACAGCTGAGCTCTGCTTGCCATGAGCAGAGGTGAGGGTGATCAGCCGGTCTCAGGGCTAAATGGCTCACTGAAGACTGCCTGTCTGGCTCTACAGACAGAGTGCTGGTCACAGAGGTACTTGAGCTGGGGTGGAGTAAGTTGACCACGGCACATAAATCCTTTATTGATGAAAATACCCTGTCATTCAACACTAAGCCAAACTTAGGTATATTCCACCCCGTTATGCTACACTGTATGTTAGAATAAATGCTGGCATCCAAGTATCTATCATGTTCATTATGAAACTAGATTAGAAATTGCATGCTGCTCATTGGGTAATGCATAACACAAATGTTTTTGTTTAGTTTTCAGAGCACGTGGCTTCAAGTTCTTTAAAATGTCCATTACACTGATGTCAAGTCTTTTTAAATCACTGGAATATATCCTTGATCCTCCAAATCTAATTCAGAGCTTTGGGAAGAAGCCTATGCAGGGCTTGATGGAGTAAAAGTTTTGCTGGTTTTACCTACGTCTTTGTTGTATCAGAATTGTCTGTGAATTTGAGTGCTTGCAAAATCTCTTGAACACCTGCATAGTCATCAAGGGATTTTTCCTTGTTTCAGAACTTAACCAGGGATAATATTCTCTACTGATGGCTTTTTATTACCAGTGTTCAAGTTCCTTTCAGTTTTTCTTTTAAGAGAAGGAAGAGAGGAAAGGAAAAGGGGAAGGGGAATGAGGAAGGGGGGAGAGAGAGAGAGAGAACGAAAGGAAGAGAAGCTAAGTATTTTGATCATGGAAATATCAATTTTTGTTTATGTTTGCTGAAAGGCTGAGTGCTGGGAGAACACTGGCCAGAAGCCATCAGGTTATCAAATTGCAGCAAGCACATCCTGGAAGATGCCAAGTAGGGAAATAAACTGTGTTAACTAAGTTCATGCCCCCTGTGCCCCCGTGCTCCTGATAGAGTGAAGGCTTCTAGCTTGCCCAGTACTGATTCGAAAAAGACCAAGCCAGCGATTATGCTGTTCCTATATGAAAAAAAATCCTGTTTTCCTACCTCCTGGAATCAATAAACCCCAAAGGAGGAGGTTCCTTTGTTGTACACCAACACACAGTTACTAACAGTGAAAATTAATGCTATTTTCTAGGTCATTTGTATTAGCACGTTTGGCTCAGTCTCGAATGTTCGAACTATTGATTCCTTCCTTACTTACACAGAATTGTTTTACCCTCTTCTCCTGTACTGCTGTCTAAGTCATCACCTCTGCAGCACCACGGAAGTCAGTGCTGTAGGTTGATGATAGAAATCTGCTGAGCAGAACCCAGTGGAGTCATTCTATGTGCACTTTCTTGGCTATTGGAGCACAAAATTTAACCTGTCTGTGTAAAAGCTGCCACAAAAAAACTGCAGAGCTCATCTCAGTTGTCTTGGTTTTTTTTTGCTTGAGGTAATAATTTTTGTCAGATTATGTTACAATCCCAGTGTATGATTTAACCCACTTGCTCAAGGCTCACATTTATAAATACACCCACCCCCTGTAGACCATTTTGTATCATTCCATCACACACTTTTTACTGGAGATAAATCAGGTAATGAAGCTGGCTGAAGGGTCTTGTGATCTGATGCCAGAGGAGACATCATCTTGAATTCAGCACGCGTGTGGGAGGCCTGCAGTGGTACTTTGGTGCTCTGTCAGAGCAGGCTCAGAGGAGCATCGCGGACAACTGGCTGATTTTCAGCAGCTCTTTGTGCTGCAGGTAGATCCACAGGGAGTCTGATATGTATTGTTCTGTCAGAGTACTGCTAAATAAGGATCCATAATCAACTGCTTCAGTGCTGTCATAAGGATCTAACTGATGCTTATTTCTCAGTATCTATAGATAAAAAACTTCTGGGCAGAGAAAACAACATATGACTTCATGAATATTATTGGCTTATCACAGACTTACATGATAAATAATAGCAGTTTAATGTTGAAGTGCAAAAGGTGGGTCAGCAAAAGCCTAATCACAGAGAGTCTTGCCCTAAAGCCCTGTGAGTGTCTCCGCTCCATTCTGAATTGCAAATAGAGATAAATTAGTAGTAATGACTGAGCTTTTGTGGAACCTACAGTAACCCTGAAGATTTTAAACTGAAAACAAACCCAACCTGCAGCTGGTAGTGCCAGCCCTGGGACACAGACTCCTCCACTGCCAAGTGGTTGCCAGGGGCTCTGGCGTGCCTCAGGGCTGTGCCATCTGAAAACCAGTCCTGGGAGAAGCACTGGCCATGAACAATGCCTAAGGAATGGTTTGTATACAACAGCCCTGGTGTGGGTAGTAGATTTGAGCAGCTTTGAAACACCAGTCGGTTCCACCAGTTCAACTCACCTACCATGTCCCGTGAGTCCTACCATGCTGCAGGCAACTGCAGGGCAGCCGTTCATAGAGAGCTGTCCGGATGGGATGAATTCTCCGAGTTTAGTGCCTCTGGGAATTTGATATTTTTTTATGTGTTTCTCCCTGTGAGAATCAGAAATGAACGTCAATATGCAGCTAGCACAGTTATTGGCACATGGATCGGAGTTGCCACTGCTGTGCACTCCCAAAGGCTTTTCACTTCAGGGCTCACTGGATGTTGAAATCCTCCCTGTTCACATCATATGGACCTTTATGCTGGAAGATATTTTTTTCTCTTCTCTCACTGAGGAGAATTCAGTGGCTTGTGCTGAATGCATCATTTCTGAGGTCAGAGCTTTGTGCTCTGAGGACAACTGCTCTGCTTGCCTGTGTACTCTCCACTGCCCTGGGGCCACACCATCTAGGTACTTCCTGAAGGATTTAACACCAGCCTGCAGTCAGGTAATGACCCCCCGTGCCATTCACCCCACTTGGAGTTGCATGCCACCAAAGAGGATCTAAATTTGCCTGGAGCTGGACAATCTCAGTCCAACGGAAACCCTTCTCTATGTGCTGCTTTCTGCAGGTGTCAAATAACTGAAGGATGGAGGTGAAATAGGTAAATAGTTCCACCATGACAGCCATGAGAAGGGGCTGATGCCCAAGTCAGTATCTTTGTATTCTCTGTTTGGATTTGCTTTTTTGGCAGCAGATGATATTACATATTGTCACGTCTGCTGCCTGCTTTGAGAGAAAGAAATTATGTCATACCTTTTTGGGAAGCAGATGGTGGCTGTCACAGCACAGTAAAGACCAAAGGCATCAGGTGTTAAAGACTCAATTAGGTTCTTTAAATATAGACCAGAAGAATCCAATCATCAGTGCTCACTGGGGGTTGCCTGTTGAAGTTACCACCTAAATCATGAGCTTTTAAAGTGTTTTGCAGAATAAAAACTTGCAGAACTTCCGGTGTCATTTATATTAATCAAGAGAATAAACAAGAGTCAAGACCAGCTAAGGTGAAGGAGGTACTTTTCATGTCTTTTCATGATGTTCTTTAGACTTGGTTAATTGGCATTGAGGTAAAAGACAAACGTGTTAGCCTGGCAAGAAAAGAAAAGACAGTGCTACTTCCCTTTGAGATGTGAGTACCATCTTTTATTTTCCATTCATGAGGACTTTCATGCATTCTCTCCTTTCTTCCGTTTTTGGAAATAACAAGAATTTTAAAATAGCAAAGCAAAAAGAATTAGTAGTAGAAAAGTTAAAAAAATGGACCATCTCTGGAAGAAACAGAGAAGGGTGCAGAAGGAGTTGGGAAGGGACAGCTGGGACAGCTGACCCCAAACTGACCAAAGGAATATCCCAGACCATACGACGCCATCCTCAACGTATAGAGCTGGGGGAAGATGAAGTAAGTGGGGAACATTCGGAGTGATGGCATCTGTCTTCCCCAGTCACCGTTACCCATGATGAATCCCTGCTTTCCTGGGGATGACTGAACACCTGCCTGCCCGTGGAAGGTGGTGAATGAATCCTTTGTTTCGCTTTGCATCTGTGCACAGCTTTTGCTTTTCCTATTAAACTGTCTTTATCTCAATCCATGAGCTTTCTCACTTTTACACTCCTGATTTTCTCTACACTCATGATCAGGCAGTGAACAGCTGTGTGGGGCTTAGTTGCTGGCTGGGGTTAAATCATGACATATATCTACTGGAATAGAAAATGTTACCTGAAAAAATACTCTGCTTAGTTATCTCTTGCTTCCAAAAGTGCTGAAAAGCTCTCAGGATGCTCTCTGTTACTGATTTTAGGAAAATCTTTTTATCTGTATCACCTATGATCAAAGCAAATCAGCCAGAAAAGCTCTTAAACTCCAGCAACAGTCACAAGAAGGGAGGGTAGGGATACACAGGACTTCATCCTATCCACACTTTTGCTATCACAGATGACCACATCACTGTTATGAAAGTAGAAAGCTCCAATTCAAAAGACAGTTATAATACTTTGAGTAACATTAATACATTTATTTAATTGTCATTTACTTTTCATTCATAAAAAGGACAAAGCACAGTCCTGTTCTACTCATTTGAAAAAAAAAGATAAAAAGTAACTAAAAAACCAGTTCAATATTCATCAGTATCAAATAATAGCAATATCAATTTTCCTGAAATATAAAGAAACAACAAATATGTCTATCTATATAAACTTTAATTAAGAACCTTGCATTTTAAAGCAGATGATACATTAGTTAGTTTTTCTTGACAACAATTTGAAGCTGAAGGTCCCAGTCAAATTTACACAATTATGTGAAACAGAAAAGTCTCCAACTATCTGATCAGTATGTGACACCTACCTCATCCGTGCTGCTGATTTAAAAAAAGAGAAGTGGCTTTCCTTCCCAGGTCATTTCCATGCAAAAATGAAACAGTTTTGCTTCTTACACCATGTATTATAAAAGTAAAAGGCAATCATGCATTTGGCAAAAGATGTAGTTGTGGTTGTATATTATATAAAAATGAGTCATACTGCAAAAGAACAAAACCAAATGAAACACAATAAAACACTTTTTTTTGTACAGAAGGCTTACAGCACATTAGTTTCTTATGTATGAAGACAGCTCATTTCTCTTTCAAATAATTATACAATTTATGAAACTCAGTAGTGTTTGACACTTTGACATTCCTCTATAGGGGAGTTATCACTTTTGCCTATTTAAAAAATTTTCATCTTGTAACAAATAGTTAAAATTAAACTAAAACCGTATTATTGATATTTATTAATGAAGACTCTACACTTTTACATGTAAATATATAGTACAAAATTATACAAATAAAAGAAAGGGGTGTAAATTATTAATAGACCTATCGTTGCTTCATGTAAATATTATTACGGACCTCTACAGTATCAGTTCTAAAAAGATAAAATCTATTTCTAAGTAGCTAGCAAGGTTGTGCTAATAAAATATGATTCAAAGCTTATAATTCTTGAAGCATCAGACATTGCACTATTACTTGAGCCAGCTGATTCAACATCACTGTGTTTCTTCATCATTCACACTCAAACTAATTCCCAGCATACCATGGAAAATGAAAGGAATGTGCATTTCTTTAACAACTTAAAAAAACCCAAACAAACCAACAAAGAAACCCAGCACTGAAACACTCTAGACACAGTCAGAACAAAAACATTCTCTATCTCTATTAGAGTTCCCATTTTGCAAAGGCCATAGTAAACATGTAGCTTTGACTAACAGTTGGGATCTGACTTTCACGTACTAACACACAGTTGGATCATTCAGTACTCTATCAAATAGAGAAATGGTCTCAGAACTTTAAAACTCTTATTTACAACACTATGAACATTAGAATAATATCAAGTTCTTGAAAAAGCATATAGTTCTCCCAAATGTACGCCTTCAATACAGGAAGGTAACACCTGGCGTCTGCAGCATAAAAATGTAAATATAATAATTTTTTTACTGTGCTACTCTGCTTTTGCCATTTATTGTATATCTTTTTATTTTTTTATATTTTAAATCTTTTCACTTTAAAAAATAACATACGTTTCCTACCATTTCATGGTCCACTTGGCTGATCTTAGCATGGACTTCATCTCCAAACTCCTAAGTGTTATATTGCTACCTTAATAACAACAATAGGAATAAGACTAAATCAAAACCAATACATTACGCTGCTTCCCTGAAAGCTGACATTTGACTCCCAAAATCAGCAACAATTACCATAACAGATTTTTTCAACAGAATTCTTTTAAGAAAAGAATATAATAAATCTTGCGTCAGTGAAGCACAGGTAAATTCCTTTAAGTTGAGCATGCTATCCATGTCTCGGGTGTTCTGAACATATTTAAAACAAAAAATCCTTATCACTGACTTTTATTTCAATTCCTTCAAATTCTATCCGATAACCTCAAGAAATATAGCTTGAAATAATGAAATGTTTTTGCTTTGACTGTCTCTCTAAAAACCAGTAATCCCAATAAATGATGACGGGGCTATTCAAAAATATGCAGTACACAAAACATATAGGATAGTACAGACAGACGTAGTACTCTTACATTTATCACATACAATCAACATTTCAATCTCTATTATATTTCACAATTTGTTATTCAAGTTAAAGCACCTACGTATGGTGATTTTACTTTCACTGTACAGCCTATGTTATTGGGTTTTAACACTGTAACTTGCCCCATTGGACCGAATCATGCAACTGTCACAGATCAGCATAAGTGTTTTATAAGGCATATTGGAACAAGTTAAAAATATTTCTTAGCCGTTCAAAAGTTGATTTACTTCATGAAGGAGTTCCTGGATGCCTCAGTCCTCTTAAAGTTCATAGGAAATCGGTAGGGTAATTCTTTTTAAAGTGTAATTTATTTGGCTTAGGATGGTGCCACAGGAATCAAAAAGAATCGTGGTCCTCATCTTCAAAGGGAGTCCTTTGTGTTAGGTGGAGGACAAAGTGAATCCAGCTACATTCAGAATCCCGAGCAGGCAAGGACACCCAGGGCAGGCACCACTAGGACCAGGAGCAGAGTTGGTACTCCAACAGCGGCACCTGTGCATCGAACAGACAACAACACAGTATTGGTCTTACTTGGTCTTACTTCAGCACTACTTGCAGTGGGGGAATAATCCTGAAGTCCACAGAGAATGGAGGCTGGAAACCAGCTGGCATATCTCAGCACAGCCTCTACCTGTACAGATAATCTGAAATGGACAAAGAGACTTGCTACAGTACTCGGCGGAGGACTCACTCTTTTGTTCTGCAAGAGCTGCATGTTTATGCAGCATGTTTATACAAGAAACAAGGCCATTCAGGACACATCAGTGTATTTTGATTTGGCCAGTCCAACAAGCCAGGAGTTTATTATACCAGGAGGCAAAAGGTCAAAATAAATATTTAAGCATGTGAAAACAAAATTAATGGAGTCTTTGAAATGTGACAAAGCAAAGAGACACCTTTGGAAATGTTAATGCTCATATGAACAGCAATAATCTGAGAGATGTCAAAGAGCCTGGTCTGTTTGTTTACCTACCAGATTACAAAGTCCAGATGGCTGACTTCTAGCAGTGTGGCATTTACGTCTGTTAAAGTCACAAGAGTCTTTCTTAAACAAATACGTTAAGACATAAAATATTAATCTACAGCTTACAAACTTTACATGACTCGCTCTGGCAAACAGAAATAAGAATTGCTATTGTTAAGCGGTTTGTGTTGTGATGGTCCAGCTCCCTGTTAAGAAGCATCTATATGAGAAAATAACCCAGCCAAACCGTGCCTGGCTGTCAGTCTTGGAGAGGGGCCAAAGGAGCCTGCAAAGTGGCTATTCTTTCATCCCAGAGAGGGCTTGTCTGTATCAGGATGGTAGATGGGCAGTGCAGGACCCAGCTTACTGCTCATCTTGCTGTTGAACACACACTGGTAGTGACAGTCCTGAGGCACTGATGGAACAGACCCACTGGACAGCTCTCCAGAAAATGCTGAATGAAGAAAAACCATACTGAGAAGGTAATACACAAACTGAACTGCAGAGATTTCAGCACGCTTAAAAAAAAGCACAGCATGACAAACCATGAAAGTACAGGGGTATATTCATCTGTATTTTTTAGTGACTTATGAGGCACATTAATATTTAGTTTTTATTCTTAAATATCAAAGTAGTGGTTCTTAATGAATGAATAGCCATAGGGGAAAAAAAAAAATCAGGTTTCTTGTTTAAGAATATCCACAGAAAATATATTCTGCTTTTGTCAGACCAGGATAATGCAGTTGGAAAGAAATACTTTGAACACTTCTAATGGAGGAAAATGAGACAAAAAGGTTGTTGAGCGAAGCTGAATGATGAGCAAGTGTGAGGAAACATCTATTTGCATGTTGCTATTCTACAAATAGAAAGGAATAATAAATCTTCCCCTGAGATGTGCTTGCTGACTCCAGAATAGTTAGCAATTCACCTCATTATAGCGGTTCCTGCTTACAAGGCACTGTTGCAGAGATATATTTACCAGCTTTCTTAATAAAGCAAGTCCTACCCTTGGACAGTACATTAACAGAACATTAGCAGGATAAATGCACATTAAACAGACCACCGTTTTCTTTCTTGTTAGATTACTGACCTACATGTAAGGATCCATACTTCACTGGAAACGCAATTCACTGTTGCGTGACAGCCAGTACACTCCTGTGGCTCATGAATGAAAGTTAATAAAAGTTTTGCCTAAGAACAGACTACAAGATTTAATTCTGTTCAGTAATGCAATTGTGATCTGTCAGTTTTAGCAACCTTTAAAAACTAGAGAAATGCCAGATAAAGACTCAATGGATGTGCACAAATAAACATGTGGATGTAAATTAGAAGAGAAGGATTATTAAGCTCCCTCTGAAGTCTGGCCAGGTATGAGCTGGATGTATGTAGTGCCTCAAGATTCCTTCTCTCCTCAGTGTTACAACGTGTGATCTCTCCTCTCAACCAGTATTTTGTGGATCCAGTGTGTGAGCAATTGCAAACTAAAGCCATCAAAGTCAATGTCAAAACCAGATCAGCATTACATGACCCAACTACCACTCTAACGCACCATGTGTGAACTTAATATCGAGAGTCTTCATTTCTTTTAAATAAACAAAACACATGCCTTAAATTTGGTGTTGTTTTTTGTTGTTTCCCCCTCCCCCCCAACAGTCCCAAGCAAAAATTGTGAAATCTTGCACAGGCTTTACTACTGTCTGGTATATAGTTCCTGTAATTGGTATTTTTAAGTTTAGGACTAAACTATCTACAGAAACATGTAATCAGAATGTAATTTAACATCAAATAAAATTTGTATGGGATGCATGCAGTTAACCTAACTTTTTTTCTGTCTCCTGTTCTCAGGAGCCTCTCTTGCAAGTGGTTGTTTATCAGTCTGAGTAAATGAAGAGAACAATTGCTGGATGGCCTTTCCTTCAGCAAGATCTTTACGTATCACAGGAGCTCCTGGTAAAGTCCCACTAACCCACAGCTTTATGTTTGTATTTTAAATTCTCCATTGCCATCTCAATCACATAACATGCAGGATGAAATCTTTTACACTTCTGAAAGGAGACTCTTTTCATCGTGAATAGTATGCAACAGTGCTCCAATTATTCTCAAAAGAAATGAAATCAATTTAATGCCTAAATGAAACAGGCATTAAAACAGTTCAGACTTTGATGTATTTCCTAAGCCTTTATGACAATTTGTTACGTCATTATTTTCTTTAAATGTTACTTATCTTTATATATGATATTTTTGGCCCTTTACCCAACATCAGTGCCTTTTCATATTGGATTGTGAAAAAAAATGTAGATACCTGTTTAAAAATCTTTCTTTCATCGGACCTGTGAAATTAGTTACTGGTCATCTATGAATCCATCATATATGAATAACTTATCTTTTTCAGTGGCAAAATGTTTGCCCTGCCAACATACACAAACTACGGGCTATTCCTTAGCTAATCATGAGATGATCCTTGTGTGGCAAAACTCTTTCTTCTGCTTTTGCTGTCAGGAAGGTTTGTCCAATAACTGATTTATATTAAATTACATCAGTTTTCTTAGCTTCCAGGTACAGAACATCAAGGAGGGTCAACGTGACTGTTCCAGTTTGAGGAGTGTGTTTTTAAAGTGAGTATCTCAGCCACTCCCTTTATTGGGGTTTATTTTGTACTGTGGAGCTGTCTTGGATACCCTGTGCAGGATTCAGATTAGAGGTGGTGCAAAGTAAAACCTGACATGAGCATCCAGTGTGGAGATGGATCTGCAATGGCATTGCTTCTGTCTACAGACACACCCCTTGCATGCTGTTCAAATTGCTCAGGTAGATGTAGACTCACGATCTGAATGATTCAGTCAGGCAACACATTTTTCATGATACAAGTTATCATACATTTAGTCAGAGTAAGGAACAGAGAAAGGAACAGAGAAAGTTTTCTTACCAGGACAGGGACTTTACATGATTCATAAAGGATTTAAATTTGTAACAAATTTTATAACTTGCTAAAGGAGTGAGTCTCTGTGGTGGTACAACCACCCCCTACCCCATCCTTGGGCCACACAATGATCTCAGAAAAACTCATTCGGCCTCAGCCTTGACAAACAGCACCCAGACTAAACTCCCCCCAAGCTTATCAGAAACACTACCCCAGGAACTTACGTTGTCTAATGACCTTCTGTTTTTGATGAACAGCCTAGAAACTTATATTTCTTGACTGAATAACAACCCAAGTGGAATGAGATTTTTGTTACTGAATTTTCAAAGAAAGTTATCAACCCCAATTGCAGTAAGGATAGAAAATTACTATAACTAAAGCCAACTCTCTTGCAATCCTAAAAACAATGGTCCAAAGTGAGGTCCTTTGAGCTCTCCTGGACCACAGCAAGCTGCAATCTCCCTCTGAGTGGGGCCTCTCAGAGCCAGCAAACTCTCAAGTTTGCTATGCTCGGAGGACTGCTGATGAATGCCAATGACAGAGCCTGGGCTGATAATCCCACTGCTTGAGGCTCGACCCTTTGCCTGTTGAGAAGATGCAAATGCAATCAACATGAACTCTTCACTGAACTCAACGGGAATTATTCACATACTCCTTTAGGTCTGTGTGCATGCAAGTGTGAATATGCCATAGCAAATGTACTATGAATGTTGCTCTCTCAGATTCTTAAGCATGTTAGATTCATAAGTCAGGCCTATAAGTGAGTTACTCATATGCTTACAGTAAATTCTAAAGAATCTTTTCTTGAATTGTTTAAGTTAGGGTATTGATTAAGTGCTGTTAAGTTTAAATGCTGCTAAAACCCTTAGGCCTAAACCACTGCTCAAGTGCAAGGCTAAGTTTGGCAAGGGGGTCGACTTGAAACCTTGTGACACAACCAGAGAGTCTCCCTGATTCCTTTTTATCCTTACCCTTCTCCATCCATACCTTTTTCCATTCCCTGCCTCCATGTAGATAATTTTAGATTGATTTTAGTTTTAGGTTGATTGATTCTAGATTTTAGTCTGATTTTTCTCTGTGTGTTTTGTCCATCTAGTAAGTAGAAGAGTGAATCTTGCCAACGAACTTTGTCGTGCTTTCATTTCTACATTAAATCTGCTTTTGCTGCTACCTTTGCCAGTGATTCTTTGAACAACCTAAAAACTCATTCATGACAGTCTGCCTCTGTGTCTGTTTTGCAAAACAGAGTTCTTTTTTTCTGAAAGAATGACCAAACTCCTACCCATTTTCCTGTAAACAATATTCTCCTTTTGGTCCAGGATCCAAGGACCTATATTCCATTAGGGCTGTTTTTTATCTGCCCTTTTTCTATAAGGAAGGTTAATTGCAAAGCCTTCTCATATTCTGTTTCTCCTTGCATCTAACTAAGCTTGTCCACTTCCGTGGGAAAAAAATAGGCCACCTGAAAAAAATGAAGGGATTTTTGCCTGTTCCAGTCATTAGTTTCTTTATCAACTATTAGGCTTCATTTGTATCTGTTTTCTCAGTGTTTTCATATTTACTCAGGTAGAACAGAAGAACAGAAATGGGGGAGAAATATAATTTCTTTAGGTTAAACTAAACTGCACAAAAGAAAGAGGTGGGTTTGTTGTTCTTTCAGCTGGCTATTGAAAAGAAATTGCTCTTGTCCCAGCTGGAAATACTGTCTTCATGAAAGACTACTGCAAAAGAAATAGGTAGTATCAGCTGACATGATTTAAATCCTGTTATCCCTATTCATGGTGAATGGAAAATAACTGAACTAATTATAATATACTTATCTTGCATCACTGGAATCATTATTAAATCATGCGTCCAACTTTCCCTTGTCTAGGAAACCTTTGTTCGTGCACGAGGAAATTTTCCTTTTGCCTGTGCCATAAACCTTTCAAGAAAGGTGCTATGGAGTGATTCCCAACTCTGTGATTCACTGTTTTTGCAGCAGAGTAGATGTATGGGATGGAAACAAAGCTGTCTGTCTATCTGCCCATGCTTTGTGCTGTGCTAAGGTTTGCTGTGTGTCTGTGGAACAGCTTCAACAATCCTAAGAAAAACATATTTGAATTGCTGCTGATGGTCTGGGTGGTTTCTCCACCTCATGGTATTAGTCTGCCTTCTCCTACTCGAAAATTCAGAGCCAAGGAAATGTTTTGTTTTGCTCTGGCAATAGCACTTGGCATGTTGGCATTGTCAGCAGGCAGCAGCTGGGGCTTCTTTTTCATTGACTCTAGCCCTGCCACAGATCTGGGCAGCCAAAATGAAAAGATGACCTGGACTTTGAGAAAAATCAGAACATTTTCAGTCAGTGGGTTATTACTTAGCTGTAAATAAAGATAGGTTATTTCTCAAATACCTCTTCCCCTTCACATATATTAATATTCATTACAGATTCTTTTGCATGGAGAGTAAAGTAGAAGACCATTGGTAGTATCTTTTATAAAATGTACTCTTTTAAAGCTATGCATGCAACCAGTAATAATATGAGGAGGTTCTCCTGTGATCTAGGCAGTGGATCTTCTTTGGCCAGCTGGCATGTCTGGGGATTTCTGATTGAGGATTCTAGTCCTTCTTGTTCAAGAAAATAGGGATTTGTGAATTTTTCTTAAAAATAAGTTCAGCCCAAATATATACCAGATGTGTCACTCTTTCTGACATGCAAATAGTCCACATTTATAAAACCACATGGGGCAATGGGCAAACAGCAGAAACTCTTCAGGTGCAAAATGGTGGCACAGCCTCCCTCCCTCTGCTTCCTGAGTACTGCAGCACTGCAAGGAATAACCAGTGGGAACAAGCAGCACCTAGGGCTGGAGAGCAACATGAAAAATATGCAGACAATGAAAATAATGGACTGAGAAGCAGCAAAGAAAATAAATTAATCCAACAGGCCAGATCAGCTTCAATTTGGCCTTGCTCTTCAGCAAGAGAGAAAAAAATCTTAAATCAGGCATTAAAGTCACTGCAGAAAGGTAGACAGGAAACAGGGGTTAACACAGAATAATGCAGACTAATAAAATATAACTAGATATGAAAATATTTCGACTATCTGTCCAACCTTCGAGTTTGAATAGAAGAAAAATGAGAAAAAATTGGAATTAATGAGAATATGGCTTTTCAAGAAAACACTTGTTCTATCACTGAGTACGTTGTAATGCATGGAATTGTCACCTTATTCAATCAAACTAAGGCTTGGAAGGAGGCAATACCAATAAATTAGAATTGTGATGAAATTAAATGTGACGATGAAGGAAAATCAAGAAAAATACCAGAGAACAAAATATGTTGATTTAAGCATATGCATGGACCAGGTTAGAGGCTGAGTATTTTCTACTTAATTTCTGAATCACAAGACAACAGCAAATGCATTTTGAAAATTACTCTTCTTTTAGAGGAGAGCTCTTTCGGAAATGTACTTTTAGTTTAGTAGAATCTTTTTGCTATATTCTTGTACCAGATGCATAAGAAGTTCCAAGGCGAGTAACAAAGGACTCTCATGCCAGCTGGACAGAGACTGTTTTCTTCAGCATTATTTGTGATTTTTACCTGTGTTCTCCTCCTCTTATTACTACAACAATCTTTGCAACAGATGGACATTTTCAAATCACAATCAAAAGATTTTGATTATACCACATGAAAAGTAAATGATCACCTGACTTACTTGATACATGTGCAATAAACATTTGTCCCCTTTCAAACAGTAATTGAAAAAATTAAAAGATAAAATAATTAAAAGGATTGTCTAAATTAGTACAGGCAAAAATTATGGATTTTCCTTTGAAAGAGCTGTACTTCAAAGTAAATACTATTTCAGGATCCTAAAACATGCCTCTGGCAAATGGAATTCATATGCGCATATATATGTGTGCAGTGAACACAGAGAAACTGTAATTTTGTTCTCTTGCTATAAGCATATAGAATACATAAATTATTCTTTGTCCATGTCACTATTTAAACTGAGACATTAACCTGATTTCACATGTGAATCTGAAGGTGTATAGTGTTTTCCTTTCTTCCCCAATAGCTGAGAAGAGTAACCCTCCCCAACTGAGAAGAGTAACCCTCCCCTCTCTCCCACTCTGGATGAAATTTTAAAACTTGAAAGCTTGATTCTATTTTTCCTTACTCTGGCATAAAGCAACTACTCTGAGGCCACTGCAGTTACACAAGTGAAGTCAAAAAAGAACCAAGCACCATATGGTTTTAGTTCCTACTGATTGCAAGATTGTTTTGATTACACTAATATTAGTAATATGACAAACCACTGCAATCCAAAAACCATGCAAGACACAAAAAAAAAAATCTCAGCCTTTATTATATTTCAAAGGAAACAGATAAGCCTATTATTAATTGTTGAAAAAGACTCCATTGGTTAAACAAGTTGTTCCAACCTTCATCTGGTTGTGGTAACTCAAGAATGAATTTTAAATTGTGTAGCTCATTAATTTACTATAATGGGCTTGAAAAATATCCCCAAGCTCCTTACTGTACAACAGGCACTGGCCAATAAATTACAACAGTTCATGGTTGTATTTTACACTGATTATAACTGTATGCTGGAATGAAGCTAGGCACATATACAGAGAGTGATTTTATGATAAGAACTTTTATTTCAAGATGTGCACTAAAAAGAAATGCATTAGAGATAGCTGTGTTTGGTAAACTTCTGTTATATCACTCTCAACTAAAACAGTGTATCTTGTTGAAAGCTGACTGGTTATATGAGAGCAAAGTAGCTGCAGGATGTTTGCCTCTCCCTTTTGCAGGTGACTGGGTTTTCTGTGAGAAGGAACAAGATGAGGAAAACAAAAAGGAAGTTTTCTCCCTTAAAGAAGGAACTGAGATAGAAATAAAATCTATTTCTGGTTCCTTTTCCATTTGACTTTCAAATGTAATTATGTTAGTTATAACATGCTACAATTTTAATTCCTATGTTAAGACCTCAAGGCCAGTTAGTGTTCCTGAAGATGAAATATAGGCTGAAAGACATCTTCTGGTGTCCTGTCTGGCCTCCACCTGCACATTCATATCCAGAAGGCCTCAGGTCCCCTGTATTTCATGTCATGCTTCTCAGAATTGTGTGGATGTCCCTGGTAATCTGGGGCATCTCAAATGGTACAGGCTTTGTTTAACATTCTGAATTACATTCTAGATGACAACTGATTATAATGGGAGCTTAGGCATAACTCAGCCATAATATGTAGATTACTTTGGATTTGATACCCAGTAAGCAGCAGGAAAACACCAGTCTGGACGACACACTGGTGTTGCAGACACTCCTTTCTCTTTACTGCATCCTTCCAGCTTGTTTAAGATCTGGCCATTCCTGGTCAGCATACAGGCTATTTGGAACCTCTGCCCTAGCTTCTTAATTCTCCCCATTCCCTTCTGCAGGAAATTAGGTAGGTTTGAAAACTCTGAAATCAGATATCTAAAGGTCCTGTAAGGCAATATTCCTCTCTGAATTTGATAAGATGGCTTATGTTTTGCTTTAGCTATTGTTTACATCTCTGTAAACATGTAACTTCCATTTTGGTCAGCCAAGCACCAAAACATGCATACCTATAAAACTGCATCTTCTCTTCTTTGCAATTCTCTGAGAAAAACCATAATTAAAAAAAAAAAATTCACTACTCTATCATTCTTTTGGGGCAATTATTCTAAACCCTGATGCATTACTGGAAGATTTCCTTAAGAGTGAAAATTAGCAGACATAATTTGCCATGTGTAGGTGTTAAAACTACACTTTGTTCTGCTTTTTGGAAAAGCAGCCTAGAAATAACCTGAAATTCTTGCCCGATTTGCTGTATACTATGTATTCCAAAGAGATCAACTTGCCTTTTGTCTCTTTTTCAACCTTTCCTAAACTGAGTCCAGGGAATGCTGCCTCTGTCTAGGTCACCAGAGGCACAGTCTCTGTCTGTCCAGCTGGCGTACGGTAGAAATTATGGATGAGAACTTGTCTGCAGTGTGGAAGCCAGTTCAACACAGAACTCTGCCAACCAGCATTTGTTGGGTTCTAACTCTCCCAGTGGTGCTAACTCTGTACAGGCAAGCTTGGGACAGGTCATACTGGCACGACTGATCGACCTGGGCTTAACAACATTGTACTGACACAATGCTTTTGGTCTGGGAAGTAATCTACTGGCTGTGACCTAAAGGGTATTTGCACCACACATATGGCAGGTTGTAATGCATGCATGATACAAAAAGATACTTAGGACATGTCCTAAAGAAAGCAGTTGCCTCAATTTCTTTGTGGCTTATAAAATATGTTAGAAGTGATTGCACTAGTGTATGATAATACAACACAATATATTACAGCTTTTTTAAAGCAGTTGACTTACTACCCTGAAATATTCTCATAGAACATGGTACACACAATTAACACATATGCTAAATGGATTAGAATTCAGTCACCAGCAGATTTCGAAACACAATTATTGAAGAATGATCTCTAAATTTCTAGTGTAGTTCCACACTGAACAGCTGTAGACTGAATGCAATCCAAATATTTTTATCAAAAGCAGCAGAAGTTAACACCTAAGGAACCAAAATGGCAAATAGAGACAACGACACATTTATATAAAAATTCAGACAGCACAGGGACTTAAACCATTCAAACCAACTGTGCTTTGTCATAGTCACTGGCAAAATTAAACACAAAGTTAAAAAGAGATGTGACACTGTGGTGGTACTCAGATAAGGATGAGACACTGTGTCCTGGAAAGCAAGGATTCCAGGAAGGATTTAGAGGTGGTGTTGGACAAACAAGATGAACACCGTTTCATAGCCCCGTGCAAGGTAATAAATGGCTAATGAAAGCCTTTCATGAATAATGCTGGAAGCAGTTAAGTGTGGGGAGGCAAGACTATCTCTGCAGACGGCTGAGTTGAAACAGTGCACATATAGTATCTACAGTCCTAAAGGAAGTCTCAGAAGCTGGAGAGGTGAAGAAAAGAGTTGATGAAATTATTTAAGATCTGAAGAAAATATAATCGTGGAGAAATTCAAGGCACACAGTCTTTTTAACATTTGATTAATCTCTTGGCTAGTATATATACATTTCTTAACGGGAAGAATGTATTGGACACAAAAAGACACTTTAATCTAACAAAAGCTATAAAAAGAAACAATGCCCAGACCCCAAAGCCAGATAAACATAGATAGTAAAAAGGCAAAAAAATGTCAACAGTGCTGGTGTTCATTAGGACAAAATACACACAAGTACAAACTTCATACAGAGAAAAACAGTGATACTCATGAGTTCATACCAGGTGTATAAGCTGTATATATTACTGAAAACCTGCAGGTGGGAGGTCCACTCCTTTAGGAATGGGCAGCTTCCCTCACAGTACAGATAATATGGCATAAGCATTGTTCTTTCTAAAAAGCCACAATAATGATTGCATTGCTTCTTTGACAAGAATATTGTTGATGTTTAATCCTTTCTATTCTCCAAGTTAATTTTTTTAATTAAAAAACACAAGAATACAATGCAAGTGTTTAAATCATAACCTTGCAAAGACACTATGCAATTCCTTGGTGTCTATTCATATGTTCTATTTCATACCAAATAGTGCCAAGGCTGTACTCAAGACAAAAAAACTAACAGGAAGCAGATGCGCAGACCATGTCTGAATTTGTATTTAAAGTCAACGTTGAGCCCAACTTGAATTAACTTAAGCCATGGTCCCCTCTCTTCTTTACCAATCATCCAGACCACTCCGAACTAGAGCACGTGGAGTTTCTCATTGCTTATTTATCATTTTTGTGCCACAGATCCCCTTTTCTCTGAGAAGTGGAACTTGCCCAGCAAGTGGTCTGTGGATCACTGTGGACCACTCCTTATTACTTTCCTTTTAGCGACAATTGACAAAGGAATGAGATAGAGGCAAAAGGTACTAGGAACTATGGGGTTATTGCAAGCTGACACCTGGATCCTGAGGCCTGCACCATGTAGTTATGCTTGTAGGACAGTACTAGAAGCAGCAGCCTAACTGGGGGCACCACCAGAAGCAGTCTGATATTTGGAAGATTGGCAGTGCTTCCAGGATTGAGCTGGACTGCTACAGAAGTGTCCTGTATGTGCTATGAGTCCTCAGAAATGTATTAAGATATACTCTTATTCTCAGTGCAGTCACTGCTGAAGGGCTACCTTTCCAATTCTGGATGTGCCCATCTCTCAATAGCATGCAAGAGGAAAACACTCAATCCAAGATTGCAAAGGAGTGTGGCAAAGAAGAAGGGAAGTTATCTGCTCACCTGAAATTCTTATTTGGGCTACTTCTCCATCTCCTCCTTCACTGTGTGCTCGGACCTCAACAACGTATTCACCATCACTGGGGACTGGGACCTCTATCGTGTGCTTTCCAGTGGAAAACAACTTGCCTTCATGTTGTCCATCTGGCCTATAAAGTACCTAGGAAAGTCATGGTAAATATAGTTATTGAAATGTTACATTTCCACGAAGATATATTTATATATGTACAGTGGGTCAATGAAAAAGTATTAGGTTTTTGTTCACATGAAACATATATATGAAAACTTAGTGGCTAATACTACTTTTTCCATATTTACACAAGGTGAATCTAGACAGGATTTTTCCATGTTACAAAATTATGCCACCTTTTGGAAAATAATTTCAGTGCTTACATTCAAAACAAGTAATTGAGTGATGGAGAATAATAATGCAGGGAAGCAGAAAGCATCAAATAAAAATATGAGAACTCAGCTGGGTTTTCTGACATAAAATTTATAACCATTTTCATAAATGAAACAATTATCAATTTTATTATTAACTCTCAATGATGCTAAACTATTGCAAAAGGGATGGTCTATGTCTTGTGGGACCTTTAGAAAAGATCCCATTTCTTTCTGAAATAATCTCTGTGAAACATTGGTAGCAATCCCAGGAAGGAGTTCAACTCTACACATTTGCAAACATAGAACATGACACTAATTTTCTTACTGCCAAGCAAGCAGAAAAAATTAACAGGAATTGATATCTGAAGCTTTCTATATGCTGTATGGTCAGTACATACACTTGCTGTAGTTACAGAGTAACTGCATCTAATGATGGTAGATAGAGGTCTCTTCCCTTCCTCTACCTTCCCAGACTTTAAAAACTCATGTTCCAGGAACTGTAGCCCTCATGGAGATGGGAAAGGAAAACTGGAACAATGCATACTGATATAAGGAAAAACTACAAAGTGTACAACTTCTCTATGCATTATTTTAAGCCAACAGTAAATGTGATCACAATAAATGTGATCATGTGGGAAATGAGACTGTTGCAGCCACTGCTATGAACTTTTCCATAATATGGTTTACCACCCAAATGAATTTCAGTGCCCCAATGTTTTCTCATCATATTGACTAAGCCCACTGGCTTTTCCCTAGGTCTACTGGACAGTTGCTATTGCCGAGCATGATAGCTTCCTCTTCGGCATTCAAGTGTGTTTAAGTATGATTACGTATAAAGATTCGACACTGTCTATAAAATGCAGTACATGAACCATACATAAAGATAAAAATATTTTCAGATATCATACTTTGTATCCTTCAACGGCAGACTCGTTTGACATTGCCTTCACGTGATCCCAGGTGATGATGTACCTTGAACCAGATCTTACAGAACTGATAATTCTTGGACGTTGGCTTGGAGCTGAAAAGCAACATATGTATAATGTTCACATAAATAAGATTTCATAAATGTTCAATGACATTTTTATTAAGACATGTAAAAATGTAAAAATGGAAATTAGGCTGACATATATATGATCAAGGGACAGTCTCTTTCCTGGGATGAACTGCTACAGCTCCAGCCGGGCGATTTTGGATGGCTTTGTGCAGTGGCTGCATTGTGAGTCTGCCTTTCTGTGTTGCCAGAATGGAAATGGCCATTACCCTTCACTGTGTTGCTGACCATGGGTGTTTGCTGGCATGCAACTACCTTCAGAGCCTCCCAGAAATGTGGCATAAGTCATATTTATTCATTGAGATCAAATATTTAATTAACCATTTACGCCCATTTCTACATCCTTTAACTGAGTTCAGCAGAAACAGAAGTACCCCACTGCAGAAAGCAGTAATTATAATTTACACAATAAGCTTATAAAACGGACTCTTATTCAACACAAATGAACCATGCAGGTGTAAGTTGCACAATACACTATTTACTGACAGAAATCCTCAAATTAGTTGTATGCATTTTTAGCCCAGATAACCGTGTTTTAAATACACAAGATGCTTTTCTTACATTGCTCAGTCAATGCTAGTGCTAGGTATCCTCATTAAGTCAGGAGCAATATTCAAAAACCTGTTATGGTATGTAAATTCTAGGGTGAGGTTCAGATCACCCACTTCTCAAGGATGCCTGATCCTGCTGCTCTGCTGTTAATGAAAATGGCAGTTGGTCACATTTTAATCATCAGAATCCTACTTGCTATTGACTAAAAAAGGCAGTGTATAGATGCCTAAGTAGTAACTGGTCTCAACTGTTCATCATTTAGAATATCATGTCCAGCTTTGGGATTCCCAGTACATGAAAGACACTGGTAATCTGGAGTGAGTTCAACAGAAGGATACCAATCTAGTGGGGAGCTCGAACACTTGATTTGTGAAGGAAGGATGAAAGAGCTGCGCTTGTTCACCCTGGAGGAGAGACAGTTTTGGAAGGGACCTGAGTCCCCTGTCCTAGCAGGTGGCTTATCAAGAAGGACCCCAGCTCTTGGATGGCATGGCAGGAGGACGAGTAACAAAAACGCACAATATTGATTTAGAGTCTCAGACTAGATGCTCAGAATAAGTCAGGGGCTGGAATGGGTTTCTCAGAGAGGTTGTGCAGTCTCTATCCCTTTAGGTTTTCAAGATCCAGCTGGACAAATCCTTGAGCAACCTGATCTGAGCTTGCAGCTGACCCTTCTATGAGCCTATAATCTTAGCCTCTTTACTGCATTTTGTGAGATATCCCCATTATACACGGTGGCAACAAAAGAGAGGAAGGAGAATTTTAGCAGAAATTTTCAGACTAAGAAGCAATACCACATGAAGAGAGAACATTCGGTATATGAATGAGAAGCCATGTTTGAAAACACGATGGACATGATTATACTTAACCTAATGCTCCAGTTACTTACGTGCTTTCCTGGTAACAACATCAATGGTGCTGCTGGGAGGTCCATAGCCTGCACTATTGAAGGCAGAAACATCTACGTGGTAGCGAGTGTTAGGCTTCAGGTTTTCCAGTTTGGTTGAATACTCTTGGTTGCTCACCTGTACCCGCTGTGCAGCTGCTTCTTTATCATGAGCAGCCCAGTAACGAATCTGTAAGCAAGACAGTTGGAGGATTAAATTTAACATATTTAATCATAAAGAAATTTCATAAAAATGGATGTATTTCTATACCATATATTCTGTATATAAGACAGCTAAAAGAAATCTAACAGCAGTAGCATAGAATTCCTTCTACAGGCTGTGATTTTAACCAAGTTGTGTATAGGCATAAAGAAAGAGAAATAAATGCAGAATTTATTATGTAAACTTTTCTCACAGTGAAACAAGTTTCTAACTTGTTTCCAGCTAAGTCACTAGAAGCCTGGGAGCTGGATAATGCCTTCAAAGAACAAGACTATTTTCTTCTCGCTCTTTTGTTTTTGCATTCTATTCTGAACTTTAGAATTATTTTCTTACACTAGTACAGACTAAACTCTGATAATCTTTTCAGAGTATTTTGTTTCGAATGTCTTACAAATTTAGCCCTTTTGTACTTCTGTCTACAGAATGCAAAGTATTCAGTCATGTTAGCTGCACGTGTAGGTCTGGATAGGTGTATGCAACCATTTTCTAGAGTTCTTCAGCTAAATTCAATCAGATTTCACAGCATGATATGACATTTGTCAAAGCAGATGAAGAAGAACATGAAAATACTTAAAATATGGGAAAAGCATGTCTGTAGGCTTGTAACACTTAAAAACCAAAGCCTATTAAGAGTACGCAGAAGTTCTATGAGGTTTTTTTTTCCCCAAGAACTTGTTCCATCCTACTTTAATTCATTATGCATTACAAAGCACTAGGTGAAAACAGTGTAATTCCTATGGAGTGATGCCATTTCATACCATCCCTCACATACACAGGTTCCTATTCTGCGTGGCCTTGTGAGATGCAAATGAGAGTGAAACCTTGTCAGCCTCTGTGCTTTGTCTGGTTTATAACCATTTGCATAAGACTAAAGTACTGCACAAACCTGAAAGAGCAGAAAGCCGTGCCCATTACATTCTGGTTTTGAGTGTTTTCACCCTCAGCATTTCTGCTCACCTTCTGCTTGACTTCATAATGATTTTTGTGTATGCTACATGAGACCATTTTCAATTTTTTAGGAAGAAGTTATTGTTGGTAAATTCAGGCTCTAGGAAAAATTTTACTTTGTAAGACATTATTGGTGACATGAGGTATCCTGTCATCTTGTCTTTTAAATAGTAACTCTTTAACCTTCTGTTCTTCTGACTTTAGTTGTCCATGAAAACTTCAAAGAATAGGTTAGAAGAATTGATAGTTTGTCAAAGTGTTAATATCACAGTTCTCTTCTTTACAAGTTGTGGGTACAACCCTTGTACGGTGAGGCTTTATTTTCTCCTATTTACATTTAAATTACAATATTTAATAAAAATATTTCTTTCTTTTATCTTAGAACACGTGCTGTGGCTGAATGAGGAGAGATGCAGAGGATTTAGTAGGGGATTTCTCTTTACCTACTTCAAATGTCTTTGGACATGAGAACAGTGTTACAGGTTACTCACTCTGATTATTATTAATGTGGTATCTTAGTGGCCTTTGTCACTCTTTCCTGCTGCAGGTAGAATCACACTGTATCTGCAGATCAAACTGGCTTCGCTTTTTAAGTTCAGCATGCACATCTTATTTTCAGCAGGCACAAAAAGATAATCTTCAGTTCTATAAATGTACGTCCTGCATTCTGTTTAGAAAGTATCATCCACTAGCATCCTAAACATCAGTTTACTGTAATTTAGGCAATCACACTCATGAAATTCCCACTTATAAAGGTGGCTATTTTCCTGACTAAACAGCCTTTACCCTAGAATGAATGAGGATTGTGCACCCAGTCCATTCTGCAGGCCTCACCAGTAAGGTGGTAACCTCCACCTGACGAATCGTTTCAAACTGGCATGGATCTGAAACCATGACAGCCATTTCAGCTGAAGGTCTGATAATGATCTTCAAGTCAGAGTTTCTTTTATACGATCGTAATTAACATACTGTTGTAGATAAGCAGCTCTCGTTGAATGCAACCAACTGTACACCATAAGGTGTTAGCTGCAAGTGGCTGACTCAGGTGTGAGAGGGTGTGTACATCAGGAACTAGAGGACGTCATGTCTATCTCTGTGTCTAAGTTCAAACAAGTTTCTAGCCTGCAGCAAAAGGATGTCTGTGAAGTTCTAGGTGGCCAAAAGTTTATTAACTATGACAGGACCAATGGTAGCTTTGTGGTTGATTTTAGCTGGCCATTGAAAACTAATTAATTCATTTTTAGTATGATCTATTATGTCAATTAAGTAACAGCTTTTCCTAAAGACAGAGAACACACTTTATATGAAGCTTTTATTAATCATGTGGTATATTCTGGAGGCCTTTGAATTCCTCTGTCTTGCAAAGCTTTTTAAAATCTTAATATTTGTTTGCAGTACCGGGATGCTAATGGTGTAATACAAGAGTAACAGAGCATCAAACAAGACAAGCAAGAACAATGAGTGAAAATGCAAATTACTTCACTGAGAGCATATGACGTTTCAGACAGAAGTAATATAATTTAAAAATTAAATAAAATTTAAATCCCAAATACAATTGTTCTTGGCTGCAATGTTGTGGACTTTACTCCTATAGTGTGTGAGCTATATGTCATGAACACAGAAAGTTCTTTAATACACAGCCATATGTACATATTTGGAACATTGTAACAACTCTTGGAAAAGAAAAAAAAAAGATTACTTCCCTGAGAGCTAAGAAAACTACTGTCTTCTTTATTCTATTCCTATATTTCTCACTTTATGTTTAAATAATTTCAAATTTTCTTGAAATAATTTGGAAATTTCTTTCTTACCTCTGGAATTAAATGTCCCATTGCTTCAAGAGGTCACATTTCCCCACTCTACTGAGCAGCCCCTCTCTCTCCTTTTTAAAGAGCTTATATGGTAGCCCCGGACAGCCTGCTTATTCCTGGTGCTCTGCATTTACTTTGTTAGGGTAATCCACAGGCAATGAATCCATAGAGGACACAGAAGGGGATTTCAACCAAGCTCTAGAGTTTTTGTGGGAAATAAGCCAATTGTGATTTGTGTGAAGGAATGCCTTAGCCATCATGAATTAGTGCAGCCCTCTGTGCTAAAATCAGGGAAAAACCTGTCTTTCATGGTCCTCTCCTCTATTCAAACTTTAATATACTGAAGCTGTTTCTGTGAGTGTCGCGAAACAAAAGCTTCCATAGTCTTGAAAGTTCTACATAGCACTGACTAAATATACCTAAATATACTTTACCCATATTAAGAAAGAGTGCTAATAGCATATTGCAGTCAACAAGAGACAGTGGTGGTGAGCAGTGATAAATTTGTCCAATAAAATAAACCTATATCTATTGCACAGAAGCAGTGTGAAATATGGATAGTGTCGCTGGTGCTGTGTGCACTGCAGAGATGTGGCTTTTAGCAGTCTATTGTAACAACTCATAAATCTTAAATCCTCTATATGGATGGAGATAGTTTTCATACTTTATCTCTTCTTTAAGTGTGAGCTGAGGATACTCCTCTGTAATGGCAAAATGTGTCAGCTCACACTCATCACCATGAGGGCAGTCATCCTGACAGTATGCATTAGTGTCAGGAAAATCTGACTCCTCCTGGTGTGAGAAGCATTGTGTCACAGGTGAAATACCCCAGGTTCTTTGCTCAGGGTACTCCCACCTCTTAAACTCTAGCATTCAAAAGTCAATTATGCAATTTTCAAGTAATAATAAAGACCAAAAAGAAACTGAGGAGGTGCTGTGGTGAATGATGGTTTCTGTGAACCCGTGTTAC
The DNA here is from genome assembly GCA_013397755.1 of Cnemophilus loriae. NCBI lineage: Eukaryota > Metazoa > Chordata > Aves > Passeriformes > Corvidae > Cnemophilus > Cnemophilus loriae. The sequence continues at coordinate 590,320 of VZTF01004595.1, forward strand.
ACCTGAGCAGTAATTAAAAAGATAACTATTGTAATATTTATCGATGCCAACAGACATAGCGCCTTCCAGAGATAGTCACTGGAATTTTATAATGCAGTTTGAATACTCCTTCCACCACAACTTTTATTGCAACTTCACAAATGCTATCTGCGGCCTTAACCTTCCAGAACAGCCCTCCCTATTTTTGCCCTGTCCTATGGCTCCTTCAGGACTCTTGGGGGTTCTGATCTTCAGGAACACAAGTCTTTCTTTTTATTCTCAGTGAAGAAGCATGGGCTTTCCTTTTGCTGCCTTCCCCTCTACTAGAATGAGACTGGTGATTGCCCTGGGGAAAACGATCTCAGAATTAATACCTTATTGAGCATTGTGGGGCAGTAATTTGGGACTATCAGTGTGTTTATCATCTAGCCAGATGGAATTTTTTCACACAGCCCTGATAATTAGAAGATTATCTTAGAAAAAGAGAAAAAAAAAAGAATTTTATATTCTGATTATTCTGATGTAGTTGCTCACCGTACATGTACAAGCCAGCCAGTTCACACTGGATTTGTGAAAGTGTTTTTCTCCAGGAATAAGTGGATGAAATTACACTACAGCTATCAAAACAAGGCCTCACCCCAAACATCCAGTAACATCCACCCCAAACATAGTCCATGTAACAGATGGTCCATTCACAGGATATCCCACCTTTCTAACAGTTATTCTCTTTTTGGCCCAAAGGTCCCCTGTATTTCTTTCTGATTTTTTTCCTTTTTTTTCTATTGACTGTTCCGTTCATGTTGGTCTTTCCTACTAAATCCTCTCCTCTCCCTTCTTCTCCTGATGTCCCCTGACAGCAACTCAGACGTCTTTACATAAAATAAGGTAAAATCTAAAAAAATGGCCAAACATGGGTTGCCTGTGGGCATGTTCTCCCACCATGTTCTTTCCACATTTATCTTTGTCCCTGCTGCTTTACTACCCCATTCCCCACTACAGCTCTGAACATCCACCTTCATGGTCTATCACAACTGTAATCCCAACCTGTATCAGCACTCCTTGTTGCTGCTCTCTCCACCAGAGAGAACAGTTGCCACTCTTCAGCAGTTGCCACTCTTCAGCAGTTGCCACTCTCTACATTACCAGAAGTTCCCTGGTGTGTGCCTACCAAGTGTGTGTTCAGGTTATCCAGCATGTGTAGGCTGCAGTTTCTGGGCAGACTGTCCAGCCTGGGAGTGCAATGCTGCTACGGGGTTGTCCGGGCTGAGCTCACAGATCTCAGCTATGACCATCAATTTGTCCATCCTATTCTAGCTGCAAAATCCCTACGAGACACCAAACCAGTGGGCTTCTTTAGTCAATTAGGAGTTACCATTGATATTAATGTCTTAATTTCAAACCCAAGTGTCCTCCATTTGTAATTTTATGTCTATACTGTATAAAATCAACCTTTACATGGGACACTATTCTTGTTATGGTATCACAAAAGTTTTCCAAAAATCTCATGGAGACAGAAAGCAGACATCAGGCAATAAAAGAACAAGCACTACTAATTTATTCATAGATTTCCATTATAAAAACACATTCCATGAGATTACTCCTCATTTGTATGTTCTTATTTTGGAACATAGAGGATATCTTCAAGTAGCTGAAAACTTAAATCACAAGGCAAGTCTGAACAAACTGAAGACCCAAACCCCTATTCTGGGTTGCAACCAAAGTAAGCAGACTGTACACTGCAGAGTTTGTCAGCATCCACTGTGCATGGATGATGTTAAGACTTCCCTGCTAGAGTGCTACGTGACCATTTCTCATTGCACCCAGCCTGTGGTCATCTCTGCAGAAGGACAAGAAAAATTTTTACCAGTAGTAACATTGATATGGACCAGATGGAACATGCCCTGAAGCTCTTTTTCATGTGGAGAATAGAAACCATCAAGAAAACATCGCGGTCTTGCACAACAGCAGTGTCTCTGTTATACTGGATTCTGGGCATTTGTCAAGTAGTCCCATTTACTACAGGGCTTGTAGGTGAAATATATGAATAACTGCTGGTAATTTAAGTTGGCCAGAATTAGTTACAATTTCACATATGTGTTGACAATTACACACAAAATTTAATTTAAGTACGTTTTAAGAAGTTATAGATAGGCATTCAATTACATAAAAGAGACAACATTCTTTGATGAAATAATGATGCCTTTTGTTAGCTGAATAGTGCAAACATACATTTCTGAATCTGTTCTAGTAATGAAGTACATACCACCAAAAATAATCTGTTTCTCAAGATGCAAAATCTGCACAGAACATGCTAACTAAAGAGAAGTGAACCCTAAGAGACAGAATGCCAGAGTAGGAATTATTGTTAGCTTTAACTACTGACAGTAAATGAGTAAGAAGACTGACAGTGTTGCTACTAAACTCACCTGATATCCTTCCACAGATTTATCAGAAACATGGTGCCAAGAAACAGACATTTCAGAAGACGATAAAACTTTTACGCTTACATCTGTAGGTATTTCAGTTGGAGCTGGAAGATGAAACATTTGTTAAACATTCAATCTGATCCTGTAGTATTGTTATATTTGTTTACAGGGACTCTTCTCATTTCAGTATTTACGTGATTTTCAGTATTTTATATAATTTTCCTGGTATGAGTGAGCCAAGTGTTAATCTGGTTTTTCTTGAGTGAACTTCAAGTCCAGTGATGATCTGTATGGAAAATGACTCTATAAAAACTAAGCAATGATCCTGTTACTTGGCTCAGACTATGTATTTTTATGCTTCAACAGATTTTATTCTGAAATTTGTGTAAACTGAGAACAGCCTTGGATAAACAGAATGAAGCATCCAGTAATCTTTTACTAAATGGGACAGCAGCTCACATATTATATCCATCCATTAATCCAGATTTTTTAAGTTAGTTACACACAAATACTTGTGTATGTCACTTAGTCCTAACGATACAAATTTTCTGTGAGAGCAGATATTAGATACACAGCTGTCCAGTGGCACATACAAACTTGAACATAGGTGTGAAATAATCCAAAACACCCTCCTATAAGGCATATATCACACAGTTGACTTTGTTTGTATTCTTAGTTCTGAACAGCAACCAACGCCGAGTAGACCATTATAACATGATAGACTTTTACCCAGGGCTTAGAATACTAACGTCTAGTTTCATTTCATTGCTGCTTGAATTTTAAATGAGGTAAGGAATTAAGAAAGGCATAAACTTAGCAATGTCTGGAAAAGATAAAGTTTTCTAAGCTAAGAACAGTCCTCTGTCGTGAATCTTTTGAAACAAGTTGCAACAGACAGGCATGGCAGCCCTAACTGAGGAAAGCTTTCATACACTTAATCTTCCAATTGGGCATCCAGTCAACTATGCATCAAAACAGCCACTGTTAAGAAAAACATCAGCAACATCTCTCATGAAAAGTATCCTAGGTAACAAAATAATCTTATATGCAAAGTTACCTTTTGTAATTGTCTTTCAATGGCTGTTAATAATGCAAATGTCTAATTAAAAAATTATACATTATTGCAAAATTGTTTTCACAATGACAAGAATTTAGATAAGCAAGAGGCCTGTGCACTCATTACTAGCAATCATTACTCACTACTAGCAATGGCAGATATGACTAGCAGTTGTCAGACATGGAACTTGGCTTATTACACGTGGGAACGCAGAAATTCCCCAGTCACTGAAGTGAATAACAATGCCCACAGTTACAACTAGAGAAACACAGATCTATTATAGAATACACAACTTAGTGGAAAAGCTGTCACTATATTTATGTATATATGGATATTTATACATATCTGTATGGAATATTGCATGATCATATTGCTTTAAGATTTCCCTAATACCTTTGAGAAGCTGTGTTGTCCAACAGTAATAATATCACTTGCTGACTCAAAGGTACAGAAGTACAGGTGGAATAGTTGTGAACATCTAATCTATCCCCAAATCACTGTCAGACTCTTCTCTATTGTATCAATTACAGAACTTTCCAAAAAATTTCATACTGGAAAGTTTCAACTGCCAGGGCTTTTGCTGATACAATACTCTAACAATATTTCATCTGCTCATGCTTGTTTATGAGCTGCAAATAATTTACATCCCTATTTGTCCTTTATGTTCTATAAATATTTTGCAGCCTCTCCTCAGCCAGAAAGATGGCATCAGTTGCTTCCCTCCAGCCTTCTAATTCAGTAATTCTACCAATAAAAGGAGAAATCATGTGGTCATCACAATATGTTCTCTTCACTGAAAATACAGTGGCCATCACACAATTATCTTCTAAGCAAAACTATACAAAGTTCAGGCTGGCAGCCACTAAGCACGCTACAAAGTATGGAAGTGATTTTGTTCAAGTCCTGATGCCAGGAGACAACTCTGCAGAATGTTCTTCAGAGTAACTTCCATTACATCTCTTGGAAAATTCTAACCTGGCCTGAAGTTCCTGGATTGGATATAGACAGTAGTCAGGGTCACAGCTCTGCGCAGGAGCTGTGAGCGCTACTGGTAAGGTTTGTACTCTTGTGCTTGAAATCAAAGAAGTAGGTTCACTGAACTTCTATTTCTTTAGCAGTCTGCATCTGACATCATTTAACCACAAATGTTTTTATCAGGTGTCTGGACTTTGCTAAAGTCTGTGTTAGAACATCAGCAGCCACTCAAGTGACCTCCTTATCTGGAAGCTGGCACTATTGCACATTTGCTTTTCCTCTGTCTTTTTGAGCTACTAGGCTCTACCATGTCCCTGAACTTAGAGACCATACAAACACGCTTGCCACTCCTGACATGGTATGGATAATCCTAACATAAACACATGGGACCTTATCAGTCAGTTGTTGATAAAGTCTCTGAGAAAGGGTGGATACTTAAGTGTTATTTGGCTGATATTGCTTTCATTACACCATAGCTATTTACTAGCACATCTATACAATTGCAAAAAACCCCTTTGTGTTGCTGCAGCAGCTGTTTGAAGATGATTTCCTAAGGTGTGCTTTCCTGAGTAAAAAGATTAGGATTAACCTCGTCAGCCAGCTTGGTGTTGCTAGCTTGAATCCTGAATTATTCTAAGGAACAAAATGACTCTTTTATCTTTTCTCTGTGTGTGGCCAATTCGTGCGCGAAGTTCCCATTAGTGCTAATGGGAACCATGAACATAAATCTCCCATAAAGTACACAGAGTACAGAACAGAATCGGAAGTGTGAGAATGTGGCCCTGTTATCATATCCCTCCTCTTGGCTCTTTGGTCTACATCTGTTGACTTTGTGAAGGAGACTTGGCTCTATGGAAAGAAAAATACTAGCAATTCTTTGAGTTTCTGGCAGAAATTAATAAACTGCATTTTTTTAGAACAGGCTTGAGTGATGATAATGCAATTAAAGATGTTGTATGTATTTCTTCTGATTTAAGGTAAACTTTCTTCCAGTACTTTCTCTCTTCTACTAAGTTTGGAAATGTCATTTAAACTTTGATCCTAAAGACCACAGCATGTGAAATAATCACAGCAAGAATTAAGAAAAATATTTTAATGGAATGTGAAAGAGGTTTCTATTAAATTACTCACTTGATAGCTCTAACATGCAAAGCAGAATAAAGAATGTAACAAGGATAATTTATATGAGACTCTAGACATGCTGGAAATATAACTAGATACAATTGAGCTATTCCTTCACAATTTTGGGCTAAATTCTGATACTGATCTACTAGAATACTAAGATTAGTGTGGTCTGTTAAGAAGAAAAAAATTAATCGTATGTCAAATACATGTACTAAGATCCCAGAGACATTGCTGAATAAAGATGTAAATGTTTTAGGCAACCACTATGAAGATGAGAATTTCTGTTTCTATACTCTTAAATCTTTTAACAAGCTGTGTGAAGAATCTTGCATGCTGCTGTGTATTGCTCACTGACAGCAAGTACAGCCAAGTGCTCTGCATCACACAGAAAGCAGAAAGTGGAAGTTGGCTTTTCAGAACAAATGTTTCGTGCGAGCATTGCACACCCTCCCTGCTGTAGATGTATCCTGCTATACAAATCAGCGTCAAGGACCAGGTTCTACTGATGTTGGTCGTGCTGATCTGGACCCTCAGTGTAAAACTTACTAGGAACATTTACTTACCATCTTGTGCTGAATAAATGACAGCAGTGAGACTGAATGGTCCATCCCCTTTGTTGTTAAAAGCTTTCACTTTCACTTGATACTGAGTTGAAGGTGGCATTGATTCATCCTTGTGGACATATCGGCCAATTTCAGGATTAGTAACTGTAACTCTTCTCCATTCTTTTTCACCAAATGGCTTGAAGGCCACTATATAACCAAAGTTATTGCCATAGTGGTATTCTCTTGACAAAGGCTGTAGAGACAAAAAATAAAACATTATTTTTTGCTAAACAGCTAGGTCTAGAATGAAATATAAATAATGCAGAAAGCATTGATATGTACATTGTAAAAACACTGAACTAAACCTCCATTTTGTCCCGATTTCCTTCAATGCCTTCTCCCGCCTCCTTTAAAAATAGGCCCTCTTAGATCTGCAGTATTAACACATTTGCTAGGAAAACATTTTAAGATCGTTTTCCTCATCTGAACTCAGTGCAACACACATCACACTACCTCCCACAGAAAGAAACCAGGAATAATTGAGTACTAAAACAGCTGTAGCTAGCAAAAAAAGACCTAAGGAACGAGGCGTAGGAGATACGTAACACAGAAATGTTATGCCAGTATATTGGTCCATGTACGTGTGGAGATGGATATTGCAAAAGAGAAAGAGTGAAGAGAAAAATCTATGTGGCTGGCCCAAATTATATTAATTTACTGAAAGTTTGTCACCTAGGCAACTGGCACAGCTGATGAAGAAAGATGGACACATTCAAAGAATGACTCATCCTACCACTTTTCACTGATGATGGAGGGGATCCAGTTGCTTATTTAGATTACCTAGCTTCTAACTGGTAAATCTTTTAGTGAAATGACTCCCACTTTCAGTACAGGCATTAAAGGTACCTATCCAAAATATTTCTTAAAATTATAGCTAATTTCCTATACCTAGGAATACTGGAAAATATGAAATTAAAGAAGACAATCTGCCATAATGAATTCTTCTTCTTTTACCAAAGCTCTACATTCAGTGACCCCACTTGAGTCTATGGAGCTTTTGCCACTACTATTAGACACTGCACCCAACCAGCCAAAATCACATCATTCATCTGTACATCAGGGGGTTGACCAGAAGCATCCTTTGAAAATAAGCTTCCTGCATCACCTTTTCCCCTAATGGAAACCTCACAGAAATGAAATAGCTTATCTTGAGGCAAAGGTCTTGGAGCAGTGACACGGAGAATAACTATTCTCCTTAGGTGTCTGCCTACTACTGCAGCACTTCAGCCAACATGTGTAGAGATATTCTGAGCAAGGTTTTATGAAACTTCGGTGTAGCTCATCTTCTGAATCTATCACTGTAACTAGCTGCTTAAAATAAACCAGAATTCTATCTCATATGCCAAAGTAAGCAGCCTGGATGAGGCCCTAGTCTCAGAATGATTTTCAGCCAGAGCAAACTTTAGAAAGCCAGGACTGGCCCTTAAAAATTATATTCTGAAAGGTCTTATATGAAGTTTTAAAGCAGCTTTCCCTCCAATGGCTGCACATAATAAGTAGGTGTAAGTAGCTGAATAGTTTTTAGTATCCACTAAAAACTTTGAAAAAGAAAATGGGAGAGGGAAAGACAAATGGGGAAAAATGAGGAAGAATGGGCATGCCACTCCTAGCTCTCCTTCTCAGTTCCTCTTTCAAAACAAGTCTTAGAGCTTTGATTGCATCTCTGGCTGTCTCATTCAACCCGGGCTTATGACTCATAGCAAAAGCTGAAAAGGAGTTGGCAGCAACATGTGAACCTGCCATACATTTTGTTCTTCTCTTCTTAATTAAGGACAATTTAGAGTAACATATGCAAACGTCAGCACATTTGGGGGAATCAATATATATTTTTATCTTAGCCTTACAGATAGATATATTGTTGTCTGTTGGGCAGACTCCGTGAATCTACAGCCTCTATTCAAAAACCCTTGGTAGACATAGCATAGAAGATTCTTGGGAAATAAATACTTGAAGCCATGCTTAATTTGTGTGACTAAAGGAGGTACTCAGAACAGATGCGAAAAGCATGACATCAGGTAAGAGAAATGACAAGAATATAAATCTCCTGGGTGTACAGGAAATACTAAAGTGGTCTTGTACTTCTGATCTTGCATTAGTCACTATTCTCCTGGTTATACTTTCTTTGTTTAGTTTGGTCACAGCCAAGTTACCACTGTTTTGGAAATGCCATGAGTACCAGTCTTTACAAGCTATGCAAGAAGTAGCTCTGTAGTTCGTTAAAGTTTTTATAAGAAAAGCTTGTGAAGTAAAATAATCTAGGTCTTCTGCACCTCTCCATTGCATGTGTTCTTTTTCTCTTCAAAAATAAGAGATCAGAATTAAGCAAATTAGGACATATCTACTCCCTAACCTATTATTAATGGAGCTAAGATACAGCCTTTTGAATATATTGTAACAGAACTGTGGACCTTCTTTTTCAGAAACTTATAAATCTTTTCTTCACTGCTAAAATGCTTAGGAAGACTGATAAATATTTTGTACTCAATTAAAAAACAAAAAAACCCCCAAGACCCCAAAACAAAACCCACCCAGGAAAGCCCAAATCTGATAGCTTTAAGATATGGCTGGCTATTTCTGTGTCACACTTGAGAACTTTCACAGAGATATCATCAGTCCTAAGTACAAAAAGAAGGAAATATTCATATGGATTAAAATCAGCATATTCATAAGGAGAATCCTGATACAACAATATATGCTGTTGGAATTATGACGTCTTTACATTACTTCCCACAAGAAAAAGCACTCTTACTAGAGGTAATTCAGCTGCTACATATGAAACAACTATTCCCCAAAAGACACAAATGGCATAATGTGCCTTATGTATCTTATAGCCTTATAACAGCGAACAGAGAGGTCAATAGAAAACAGACTTGATAATTTTTTCAAGCATAACATAACCATCTTTCTTTGCCAGAGGTAATGCTGCTGTAACTCTGTTTTTCCTGGATACTGATAGGCTCTGACATGAATCCAACAATCATTTTTTATTTTATTTCTTCTCCCTAGCTTCCCCAAATACCCTGCAGCAGATTTCAGTTCTCCCTTCCATGCTACTTTTGCCTATGCAACTTTGTTTATAAATCCTTATCCTTTCTTGTGCTGGGTTTTGCTTTCCTCTTACCTTGGTGTCTCTTTTCCCTTCCTGCTATACCTATATCCACAGTATAGGTAAGTTCTCAAAACCATTGCTTCAAAAGCAGAATGAAGACTGCTTTTATGGATGCATTATCGTAGTCAGTATGTGTTTCAGTCTCTTTGTTTTAAAATGTTTTAGACGATGCTTTAGAAATGTCCAATGCATAAACCCCTAAGGTACTCTCTTCCTCATTCCTTTTCATGTATTTTTTAATGAGAAAAGTCTGAAAACCTATATATTATATACAAATCCTGTTCTCACAAGACCCAGAGACAAACCATCCACAGGTTTCAGGAGGAGCAAGATCAGATATAAGATAGTACAGGTTTCATGCCATGTTGCATGTGCAATACGTACCATCCACGTTATTGTCAGCTCACGATTGCTTCCACCCCCTCCTCCAACATCAGAAGGAGCCACATTAGGAGCTAATGAAACACAAAAGACAAGAAAAATTACTACAAAGTATGCAGCAGACAGCTGCAAGGCCAATGAGCACACGTGGCACACACAATTAAAATAATGATGGTGTGCAATCTGCCAAGACTAACGCATAGCTACTGCTTCAGGAAACATGCCAGCTGTAACTATAGCTAGCAATCATTCTTCTTCCTCCCTGTATTATCTACAAATATTTAATTGAATATTCAGGAATGGAAAATTTCTCGTAAGTCTTGAGAGAAGCACACTATGTATTGTTCTTGTGCTTTCTCAGATGTTGGTATGCCAAGGGCTCAAGCACCATGGACTTGCACGTGTAATTACCTCAACACACTGTGATCAGTTCCACCTATTTCAATGGATTTACTTGCCATGTGTAAGGTTAAACCCACGGGTCTATCTTCAAAGCACTGGCAGCCTAATTGTATTCTAGATTAGTGACACATGTCTTCTTGATTGTCATGTCCCGGATGGGTAGATGCACCTAAGCAAAACTGGCATGGCACTTTCTAATTTACTAATTGCATTTTACGCTGATGTTCAATATAATGAAATACTATCTGCTGATCTGTCACTGGTGCACAGCTGGGTGGTAAACGAGGATACTTTCAAGGACTCCTTTATAAATCATTCCTATATTGTCATTTCTCTCAGAGTCTTTGCACTGAGTGCGATGATTCTATTGCTATCATCTATGGTGTTTGTGTATTTATTTTCTGTCACTCAATACTGAGGACACACAAAGTACCACTGAAAACTTAGGACATGATAGCCTACCTACAGGGCATTAAATATGCCTCAGATGCGCATGTATTAGCTACATGCCCTACCTAAATTAATGTGTTCCTTGCGTAGAAAAATTCTGATAGGATCAGGCATTTTTTCCACTAATCAGTGAAAGTTGTAAGTCATAGTGCTCTCGCACTATGCAAGTAAAATGTTTGCTGAGGCCTTCTCTCAGGGTCAGCTGAGGAGAAACATAAAGCAGAGCAGAACTAATGTTTTCAGATAGGATAAAAATATGTAAAAATAAATTTGAAATCAGCATTCAGTACGTGGTTTGTGTTATTTATTTCTGGCCTTTCTGAAAACAAATTAGTGGAGATCAAGACTAAACATACATATGACAATTTGAGAGAAAGCTGGAGTTTGTTACTTGACCTTGTAGTCACACTATCTATTATAAATATATAGCTTTAGAGCTAAGTTAGAAGCAGAGGGTTGCTAGAATGCTTAAGTAGTCAAAGAAGATAGGCTGCTGAAGAACAGAAAAACCCCGACTGTTTAAAGTCTAACAAGTCATTCTTTTCAAAAGAATCTTCCTCATTCTCTCAACCATTAAACCCAGGTTTCTCCCTCTGTTAAGACTAGGTAACCAACTTAGACAACTATACTTAGACATTTACTCTAATGCACCCAGAAGCTAAAATACATAAATCCAGACCTTGATCCACTGGATTTCAAGAAAACACTGTGAAATGTTATTGATGAAGTAAGTTGTGTCATTAAAAATAAAAAAACATTGCACACAGTCTTAGCACACTAATAAGTTACTGAAATTAGTTACCAGAAGAGAGACTTCAAAATCGAAAGACACTGATAACTTTTAAGTGTAACAGACACTATTTGTCACCCACATAGTACAACAAAGACACAGCACTGTTTGTTGCTGTTTAACACAGAACAAATGTTAACAATAACTACACTATGTGGACATGGCTTGTTGTTTGTTATTTACCTTTTTCAGAATTACATGAAAATGCACATGCAGTTGTGCATACCGCTTCTGTAGTACCCTTGACATTGACAGTGCAACTCAAATCCTACTGTTGCTTACAACAAATTCCAGCTCCTGGCAGAAAACACACTCGGGCGCAGAAGTTAATCTGTAAACTGTAAATTATTTATACCCTATTTCGTCATGGCAAGAAGTGCTGACTGATGCCTAAGAAGACTACATTAACATTTTGCATGGTTTGCCAAAAACTGTCTTACAGTCTGCCAGAGCATGGTGTTGTGCTTGGGGAATCAGACAACAGACTAAATAGATCACTTTTTGCAAAAGAGGTACATCCTGCCGCAAAACTGGAAAGTATGCCATTTTCGGGGACACTACAAGAAATGCCATGAACGTGGCACACTGCAAACTGCAGGATACTACCCCTATTCCACCTGTTAGCATTATTTCTCTCCTTATCTGTGTCTTTTCTAACATTTTAAAAATGTCTATTGTGCACCAGGCATTCAAAGACGCATGTGTAGATTTCTCCTGTAGATTCTTGGGCCTTCAAATGCAGCTCTTGAATCAGAAAACACAGGATGCTAGTAGCCAATTTTCTAGGCACTGATTATCTTTTACTTTATTAAAGTTCTGTGGCTTCTCTTTCCCTATCCAAAATAATTTAACCAATTTCTTTTCGTTCTCCCCAGGCAACAAAATTTTAGCGGACCAAATTTGTCTTTAATGAATGTTTTGAAATTTAGAATGCAAATAGATTTTATTTTGAAAATGCCATCTAATCAAAGTTATGACCGAGCTAGTGTAGTTCAGTTAATTTTCAAACTTTGGTTTTTCATTTTTAGTTTCAAATCTCAAGCTCTGGGAAACAATTGTAAAAAAATCTAGATTGCAAGCAGATGCTACTCTGTGGTATACAGGCTTTGTTGGATACAGTCTTTGTGCAGTGATACATTACCCCCTAGAACACTGCTATGATCTCCTCTGTACCATCAAACCAGAATGTATTATCTGGAATAGTAACATATAATTCCTCGTTTTGGAGAATTCATTTTAAAAAGGATGTGCCTGAGCCTAAAGAACATCCTTAAATATTCTCTGAGCTACTACCACTGAGCAACCGGACTGATAAGAGAATACGTTGTGTTGGATAATGTCACATATGTGATGTGAAGTAAGAAGACACCAGACCAAACCTTCAATCGCAGAAAATTGGCATTATCCAGTAGAACACACATTCTGTCATGTATTCTTTAGTTAGAATACAAACCAAATTGCAAATGGACATTTTCCTTGTTAAATACACGCACGTTTTTTCCTGTCCTGAACCATGGTCCCAAACATGTGCATGCACTCATACACACACAACCTGACTGACAGATACAGTGGGGGATCTCTGAAAGATACAGTATGATTCTGTTTCAGCAACGGAGACAAATTTGCCATATCATGCCATTTCTTTTCTGTCTGCTTTGATGCTATCACATCTTGATAGTTTGGTACTTGCTTACTACAATCTGTAGTAGTGGGTGGCTGAAAATATATTCTCTGCACTTGGATCTTACAAACTGCTTTTTAAAAAATAAAACCTAAAATTACGAAATTGGTGAATAAAAACGTAAACATTAAGAAACACATTAAAATAAAACTTGACATTTTCTGTTTACGTACGAGCGCCTTCAGTTCTAATCCTCTGTGATGGCATACTAGGTTCTCCTGTCCCCAAAGTGTTTGTTGCTATTATCCGGAATTCATATTCCATCCATGGAATTAAATCGATCACTGTAGCAGATTCCATATTTCCTTCAATATCTGCTGGGTCTAAAAAAAAAAGATTAAATGCTTTAGAAAACAGCATTTTCACACTTAGGTCAGCAACACCGTGGTTGATTGCAACAAAGCTTGCACTATTTAGCAACCACACAAAGACAGCTAAAGGAAACTTGATGTTATGCATTAGGAATACCACATTTTGCAAGGAGTACTCATAGCAGTGACTGGGAATTCGGAAACTATGACATTATCTTGGATAAACCCTTATAGACTTTTAAGTTTTAACTCGGTGTTAATTAGTACATGTAGTTATGAGATTTCCTTACTAATTACATATTGTAGCTGTAGAATTTCATTTTACCTACAGACAAATGTAATGAGAAATATGCAATTCAGAAACAGTAAAATAAAAATTCATTACACGGATAGACAAGGGCTAGACACGTAGGGTTCAATCAATTGATGAAGAGTGGTTTATAAAATGTGATCCTAATTTGGTGCACCTAATCAGTGAGCATGTTACAACTTGCTATCTGGCTCTGATCAGCAAAGGTAAATGTTCTTGTAATTCCTGTGAAAAGACTTCTTACCGTCATAAGGATGAGCTTCTTAATCATAAATAAAATGAGTAACTCATGACTGTCTGCAGTTCACAGACAATAGGGGTTGTTTCTGTAGCTGTCTGCAGCTATGGAAAGACAGGGGATTTTCATTCATATACAAACAAGAGGTGTTTGTCAAATTAGAGTCTTGTGTTCAGAGGAAGATGAGAACTGAGACATTCTTCACTGGAAAGGCAGCTGATTTGGAATTAAAATATAAATACAATGCCTGCAATAAAACCCAGGCAACAATAGTGTAAGCACTAGATGGTGACACAGTTTCCTTCTTTCTAACGATCATTAAATTTTTCATTCCAAAGTGAGGTTCTGAAGGAGAAAGAAATACACCTTCCATTTTTCTTTCTATCTGCCCACCACCCTCCCTCATCCTTACTCAAATTATTTTTCTGTCTAGACAGTAGAGCTACCGCAAACCTCCCATGTCATCCAAGCTGTGATACAAATTTGACATTCCTTCGATGTCCTTTCCTGGGCTACATCTGATCTCTTAATTTAATTTTACTGTCCCACATATTCCCAGAACAATTATGAATACTTGGCACAGTGAGAATCTGATCCCCTTAACTGGAAAGAGCAACATAAACGTAAACAACTTATTACATAACCCATTCATACATATTTCCATACTGTGAAGTAGAATACACTTCTTTCACAAAACACAATCAGTATTATGAAACCTGAGATGAACGATTCAGTTGGGTGAATAATGCTAGTACTAATAATAACAACAATGTTTCCAAAATGTAATGCCAAAGTACATTTTCTTGTTCCACACATTGAAAAATAGCAGCATTGACTGATAGTGTAAACATTTGATGACAGATCAATTTGGACTGTTCATCATGCTTCATTAATATGAAAGTTAACACTGAGTCAAACTGGGAGCAGCTCAGCAATGAAGTGAAAGCTCACGGTGGTGCCAGTGACGGTTACTGTGGTGATTTTACCTATTTTGAAGGAATAATCTATTTATCGAAATGCCTAAGCGTGGTTCAAATGAAAAAGTAACGATTTTGGAAACATCGGAACAGTTACTTTCAACTTTTCAGAAATTATTAATATATATGTTTTGTGTTAGCATCTTTCAAAAGGAATTCAACATTTTAGATTCCTCCCTGTCCCACCCAAGATCTGAATCCCACTCAGCATTCTTTAGGGTAAGATTCAAAGTCTGAGTGCATGTCCCAAAGACTATCTCAATTATTCTGAGAAGCAGAGAACTTCAGAGATGCAGAGAAGTTCATCCCATCATGCCTATAACACTGCAAGTAGGGAATCTTCTTGAGAAGTGAGAAGGGTCGTTTCAAGTCTCTGCTCTGAATCAGACAGAATGAAGATCTGAAACCAACACTTATGTTAACTCTTACACCTCCATTTCCAGTTCCAGTAAGACACAGCACAAAACAAAACAGTATCAGTTGCCACCTGAAATTCTTTACATTTCCTTTTTTTTTTTTTAATTGAAAACTAAAGAATGAATAGGAAATAAAATATAATTTAGCCTGAAAAAAGCAGAGGCTAGTCTAAAAGGATTCTCCCTCCTGCATGCATTTTTACTGAAGCAAATAATCAGTTATTTGAACAGCTGTAATTTCTATTTTTTTTTTCTTAAGTTCCAAGAAATCTATTCTACAGAAGCCATTAAACAAGATATAAGAGGTAAGAAGGGGCTATGGAACCTCCTGGGTTTATTTTCCAAGCTATTTTGACATAAAAAAATATCAGTGCTGGCTGATGGAGGCAATTATATCCAATAGAACTACATATACTACATAGCCTGAAAGAAAAATATTATTTAAGGCAGAGGCCTAGTATTTCTAACTTTTTACTCTAAAAAATGTAACAGATTTTCAGCTCAATATGTCAGTCTATTTCTTACATATCTGTAGTTTCAAGTGACAACGTAAACGGAAGACAATCACTGAAACTATTAATATTCTTAGTATTTAGAAATGCTGAGTTTGTGGTATCTTAATTCCATAGGAAAGCACTTAAGCTGTAATTTATAAGGGTGGGATAAGGAAACATATTGATAGGACAATTCTGTGTAGCTTGTGACAATATTATCCTTCATAAAGCATTCAGTGATAATAGTAGCTTAAAAATATTTAAAAATTTATGCTTTTATGTTAAATCTCACCGAAAAAAATTTATGTTAGCATGTCCTGCGCTCAGGTAGGTTCCTCTTTAACTGCAATTTTGTGGCACAATGATGACATCCAGTGGTTAGAAGGATAATCTTAGCTATGATTTCTCTAGGGGTGCCAGTTTTAATGCAACTGGAACTTAGTCTGCTCCCAGGAAAAAGCAGACAATTGTAACCAGCTTTCTCCATAACAAATACAGAAATGAAGACATCCACCTGTCATCCAAATTAACATGTAAGTAAATTTTTACGATTCCAGTAGTTGATGTTGAATGTTTCACGCAAGAAGGAAAGAGGCAAAAAAACAGGGAACAACTCCGGCCTGTTCTTTCCTGTATTTCTTGATATTCAGTTCAAGCCCTCCAAGTGCTGGGAACGAAACAGTTGACAACTCACTGATAGGAGAGTAAACCTGCAGCAGACATTAATGGCATCCCTGGTTTCCTTTCATTGTGATTATTTTCTGATTAGTCAAATGTTCTAACAATCATGCTTTAAAACTTATGGTCTTTATTACTTCTGGAATTACTCTTACCTGTTTTGGCATCTTTCCACTCTTCAGATAGAAAGGTTTTTGACTGGATAGTGTATTTAGAAATAGGACTATGATTGTCTGTTCCACGACTCCAGGTAAGTGCTACAGCAGTGTCTCTAATTTCTTCTACTCTTATACCTCCAGGGGGGCCTGGAGGACCTGGAAAAAAAAAAGATAGTTCAATTAACAAATTAAATATGCTGAAAATTAAAGTTCTTTAACTTTTAATACTCTACAGAATGATTCAGAGGACAGCTGCTCTTGCATTTTACAACTACCAAACAAAACTTTAATGATTCTTGCCTAATCAATATTGAGATAATCTTAAGTGAAAAGATGATACTTTGAAAATGTTGCTGCTCTTTCTACAAAACAAAATCGAACTCAGAAAAAAACTGGAAGATTTTCCTTCTCAAATTCCACCTAATGATGACCTTACTGGAGGCCCACCTTTAATCTACACTTCTACTTGTGCCATATAGGCCCTGGCTGCAAGTTACATGGGAAACCCTGTAACTTATTTTAGATAAAAATCATACCTTAAAAGAGATTTCTATAGATCTCTTCCCATTTTTCTTGGCCTTCATATTACCCCAATGTGGTAAACCCCTTATCAGATTCAAAGTTCCTACAAAGTTCTGGTTTTGTTATTATGCTTCTATTTCATATGATACACAGTTACCTGATACATATTAACTGTTGTGTAAAAACAGATACAATGCACTAGAACTACTGAGGCCTATTTTCTGCTTCAACATTCAGAGATAATAATATGCCAACATGATTCAGATAATTATCCAACAATCTGATTGAACAAGTCCCAGAGAATATTAAAAAAACCCCCAAGAATAGCATAATGTATTTCTCTGCACTATTTACAGAAAAACCACAGAGAATCAAAACAAAAACAACAAAAAAGAATGGAATGAGATTTCTACATCAGATCTAAACACACAGTGTGCCAAATGTATCTTCAGCTCTTGAGTTCTTTATTTTCTCCATACAGCTGAGCAAAAGGACTCAAATGAAATGAACTGAATCAAAACATATACTAGCAAATGTTGTCGTTCCTTGGTTTCAATGAATATCTCTTTCTAACAAGCAAGCAGTTTCATTCCTTGGACCTCCCTTTCAAGGTAAGGACTAAACACCTCACTGCATGTGGAAACAGCTTCTTACTCTTCACAGAGGATGCACAAAGTAGCTGTTGTTGTTGTTAAGAATTGATTTTTAAGATGAGAGTTGTTGGTCAACTCTCCACCCTGGTAACACGCATATTTGCTATCCCAGCTCTAAGGACACATGTAGGTAAGGTCTGATCAGAGACCCATTCTCCTGCAAGAATGTTCACTCCAGAAGCCCTCAGGCTGGAAGGTATGGAAAGGTTTATCAGTCCCAACACCTTTCCTTCTTTCTTCGAAAAATACCTCTCACAGCTTCTCACCTCACCATCAGCTTCTCAAAATGGCATGTCTCAGGAAACACCAAGGCCATAGGAAAAGGAAAAGGCTCCAGAGGAAAGCTGATACAGGACCAACAACTAACCCCAAGTTTGGTAGTTCCTTTAGCAATGGGGCACGGTTCCCCTGGGTCCAAATATAGTGGGCAGAGCCAGGTGCTGATATGGTAGTCCCAGGTACCAGGGGCAGTGAACTGGGTGCATCCAGGTGACAAACTGCTGCATATATCCAAGCAGTCCATCCAGGAGGCAGCTACCCACAGCACAGGCCTGAAGCACATCCAGGAGGCAGGGCCAGAGACAGAGCTGGAAGCAGGCACATCTGTAACACAGCCCCAGTGAGGGCAACACAGGGCCAGTAAGGTCTGTAGGTGCATGCAGGGGCTGCAGTCTTCAGTGTACTAGCATCATTAGCAATTTACGCAAGATCACATAGAACAATCCATATGAACTGTTAAATTGTTTTGAGGACAGACAAAATATCTTCATGTGCTTGCAGTGACAGTGGCTATCCTTGACCGCTCCATTGATGAGGTGCTCTGGAACATAGCTCTTTGTTTTCATGCTCTGCTGTTGCCTCCTCCTTACCAATGCAGTGAAACTACAATCCCACCTTTGTCATATTTTGTAAGATATTTACTCTTGGCCTGGTAAGATGCTGAGTCATACACTCACAAAAAAAGCAGCTGTGCACAGACCTGTGTTCATTGTATTAAAATCAAAATTTTGAGAATAAAATGAATGCTAATTTCTTGTACAACATAATCTCAGAGAAATGACTCTAGTTACTGGGTTGGAAGGGGAATCAGAAGCTTGATAAAGCACCTTGTGTCTCTTTTAATTTTTAAAAGGAATTGCTTACATTATACTAAGGCATATGAACAGATCCTACTCTTTTACTTTGCAGATCTATTCTGTAGTTTCATCACTTACCATATTTGCTTTGACATTTTATACAAAACTGATGACATTTCACAGGCTGTTAATACCCAGCAAAAATTAAATGCAGAAATATTCAACTGCACAGCAACCTGAGATGACAGAAGTTCAGAACCACAACACTAGCTATACTTAAGCTGCTACACAGTTCTGTGGTGTACATCAAATGTGGGGCAAAACACAACAGCAAGGCAACTCAAAGTACAAGTTGTATCAGCTTTCAATTGTCAGCAAAACACAGCATTAGCACTTCAGAATGCGTTATGCCCACAGGCATAAAAAAGAGTAAAATGCCCAGAGGACATTAACTCTTGCTATTAAAACTTCACATTGTAACAGATCTTGTAAGATACATACTGTATGAGCAAGAACAGCATTCTGAGACTGCAGTAACACTTAACAGACATGAATCAGATAAAAACTGAGTGATAAACTTAACTTCAGATGTCTTGGTTTCTGTAATTTGGAAACTCAGAATCCTTTTAAGGTAGGCCTAGTATTATACACAATAATTTAATGCATACAGCTTTATGAAAAATGAGAAGTGACTTAGAAATGTATCCAGGAGATACATTGAAATGATCCTTGAAATCTATTTCTAATAATGAACACCAAATTAAACGATCTAAAAATTGCTTTAACATAAGGAAAATACCCATAATCAAAAAATCCTTATGTGCTTTTCAGGAAAACACATGCCCAGTTAGACTTCTAAATGTCTGCAATCGAATCAGTATGCTGAGTAGACTTTTATGACTTTGCATGTTTATGCACTTCTCATTTTAACTTCTGCCATCTGTTGATGAGAAATCACATATCCTTACCAATCAGAAACATTCTTGTCTTGGTGTCTCGTCTAGGTGAAAACCAGCCACGTTTCTGTATTACCTGGAGAACCTTACCTCTTACCACAAGGTCAGCTGAAGCTGAGGAGTTGTCCACAATCGTCTGAGCAGTGCACATGTACCTCCCCGCGTGCCGCAGCTGAACATTTTTAATCAGCAGCTCACCGTTGGATTTAATCTGTCACAAAAACAAGACTTAGTGAAACTGGTAAACATCCCTGTGCAGCTACGCGATACCTGTCTACACATCACTCCCCAACTGATTTACAGTGGTTGCTATTTCTAAAAATAAGTGCTTACTTTGAGAACGGATCACCCTCAAACATACATCCAGTTTACAGGACAGCTGTTGAAAATGTCCCATGTTTCCTGAGGAGCTGCAGCTCTTTACTGGACACGAAAAACCAAGACACTTTAGTAAATTATTATTAACAAGTCAACATTTCCCTCTTACTTTTTGAAGCCCATATCTGAACATTAAATTGAGTCAAGAATTTGTTCATAAACCACAGGCAGATGATTTTTCTGCACCATTACTTGCTTTTTTTAAGCACATTGGCAGAATAGCATTTCATGGAGTCCTACTAAGAGAGCAGGATGCTGTTTGGTTCTTCCTTTTTAATCCTAAAGCAGTACCTGCACTTTTATCTCAGAGAGGCTACAAGCACAGCCTAAACAAAGGTACACCAAGACCTGCCCTGTACTCCTCTGCCAACCCCTGCTGCTGAGGCCCCTATCAGGCTGGACATGCTCTTCCCCCGGCTCAGCTCTCACTGCTCCTTTGCAAACAGCAGGACCCCCAGGGAAGCAATTTACCATTCCACAAGGCTCATACACTCATCATCCCAGACCCTAATCCTTCCTTAACACTCTCCACCAAGGCCACACTATTGAGAAATATGCAGCCATGTTTTCAGATGGCTATGTGGGCCACTGGCTGCCTTTGGCTGTACAGAGAGGCAAACACAATATAGTATTTTTGTCCTATGACACTGCTAAGTAACCAGACGTGCACCCGTAGAACAACGAGAAAACAGAGACCACTATGTGCACCACAGCTATTCTTAATGAAAAACACGTTTTATGTGAAGACTTTAACTTAAGTGTTAAAAAATAACACACTTGAAATATTTTGCTTATCCATCCTGCATTTTATTCCAGAAAAAGATTACTAGTCTAACTCAATTGGTTATACATGTGCTAGTCTTAAAGGGTTTTCACGAAAAACCCAAATGTTCTCTCCAAAATACATCTGAACTTTCATG
The DNA here is from genome assembly GCA_013397755.1 of Cnemophilus loriae. Lineage (NCBI taxonomy): Eukaryota > Metazoa > Chordata > Aves > Passeriformes > Corvidae > Cnemophilus > Cnemophilus loriae. The sequence goes on from VZTF01004595.1 coordinate 611,387, forward strand.
GGAGTAAAAGTGCTACAAAAAATTAACAGATGGATTTATACCACACTCTATCAATAGGGGCAACATTCAGATTTCCTAAATCACTGAAAATTGTTCAGAAATATAACTGAACAAAAACTCCCCAAAATCAAACATTGAGATGACTTACTGCAATCCATACACGTTTATATGCAGGAACAAAAGCAATTCAGATGCAAAATGGTATGTACAAAAAGAAACTGCAAAACTATGTAGGTGTAAGAATTAGTGCTATCATCACTGCAGATTCTGGGGAACAAAAAGATCTTTGAGACAATCTTGAATATTACGGGCTGTATCTCTGCATTTAGACATTCAGAAGAAATGAAATAAAGCTATGCCATCCAGTTTGTGCTTCTCGATTGAAAAGGATGGGGGAAGAAAGTAAGCTTAAATCTTTTCCAAATGCTCTGAAACCAGAATGAGAGCTTATAGTCTATATTTAGGGGAGATTAAAACACCCAGATAACACTACCCTTTTCCTTTCCAGACTCCAGTAAGGATTCTGGTTGCCAGCTCCAATTTCTGCTGGCATAAAATTTCAGCACAAACTGAAATCTGTTAACACCAATTTTTTTTTGGTCCAACATAAGAATTCACATATTTAAGAAATTATTGCGGTAAATAAATAATTGGATAAAAGAAGAATCAAGCACACATGAAAGAAAGTGCTTGATTCTGGCTAGCAATACTTCAGCTGATTGCCTTACAGGGTCAGCAAGAAAGGCAGGTTACACTGTACCTTCTCTCTTTTTGAGTGACACAAGTGCTGCTAGCAAGGATCAAACAGATCAGCTGGATCAGTGAACAATCCACTATTCTTGATATATTCCAGATAATTTCTCTCTTAGTTATTATTAAACTATGTCCATGTGTATATATATATATTCACACTTTTCACTCAAAGCTAATATGACACGGCTTTTAATTTAATTTGTCAAAGTGCATGCAGCCTACAGAGATGAAGTGAGTCTGGGATAGTGTCATTTCTGTGCTCATGCCCCCCTAGTTTATTGATGAGAACTCCGGGAAGACTGCTGTTGCAGACAGCATCCTTTGAAAATCTGCTGGAATTACTGCATAAATGAATACCCTCTGGCTGCCTGACTAATCACATGTGAGCCCTACAGTGGGCTGAGCAATGCTATCAACACCTTTCAGGAAGAAGCATCAGTCAGTGTGTCAGTAGTTGTACGAGAACAAAGAAGGCAGCTACCTGCTCCTCTGTCTTCTAAAAAACTACAACAAAGAAGCTGCAAAACATCAAACTCTGAGTTTTCAGTTCCTGGTTTTCATCTGGTTGTTGTTTTTTTTGGTGTGTGTTTTGTTTTGGTTTTTTTTTTTTTAAATTCTGTTCTTATTGGTTTTGGTTGTAATAAAAAAGACAAACAGTTCCCTATTTGACTGCTGTGTATAAATCCTTAGTTCATTAACACTAAATGTCATCCTAGAAAGAACCAGAGTGCCAGTGATTCTCTGATCATTGCTTGCATTTTTATCTGCAAATAAACATAAGCAAATGCTGGGCAAAGCAATAAGGTTTAGAAACAGAACAGAATTCTCATAATCATATTACTTCAATAACAAATGATTACAAATTCTTAATAAGACTAGTACTCAGTAATTTCTATGTTAGCACTTTAATTAAAATACTTTATTGTATTTATTAATGATGTGACCATATACTCGCCCTAACAATAATTTCCCTCATGGAAACTTGGTCTTATAACTCAAATGATGAAAAACAGATGGAAAAATGTAACACAATTTAAAAAATCATCAACCCATAGATATAGTGTTGTATCTTGTTGCTTCAGAAGCTCTCCTCGAGCAAGGTTTTATGCAGTTGGTAATGAAGCTTTCCATACCTCAGAAGAAGCCTAAGTTCTTGGGGGTAAAAGAAGAGCTTACCAAGCAAATAAAGAGCACAGGCATCAGCGAAATCTGTCCACAAATTAGATATGAATGTACTGTATGTTTTCATTCAAAAACCTCAGCTTGGCTGCATTTAAAAATGCCTTCCTTAACTCAGAGAAGATTGAATCACAGACTGGAAATAGTGATAGCAATACTTAGGGATGTTCCAAGGGTATCTGTGGTTCACCACTCAGTATTTACCAAGTTTCAAGCAAATACTTTCATCATATAAGCCCTATATTTACGATTTAATAGTGATGTCAAAAATAGCATTCTATGACCTATTTCTGATAGTCACTGGTTTTTTTGACCATCACCTTTGCCAGTGCACTGAATTGCTGAAAGCCATCAGAATGTGCCCTTGTACAATTAAGTATCATTTACAGGAATCTAGTATTTTGATTGAAAACGGTATCTATCCACTTTTGTTGGGCCCTCAGAGACCATAAAGGAACTTCTGTTAATATAAGACTTACAAGCCCTTTCTAATAAGAAAGCTAACTTGGCAGAAATAGAAGAACCCGGTCAGCAGAGACAGAGCGGTTTTTTAAATTCAGGTTCTAAAATCAGACATCTCAGCTTCAGCATTGTTTAATACACAGTAGAGGTAAAATGGTAAGAGAATCAATACGAAGTAATCTGGAAGAGATGGGATTCTTGGTGATGAGATCAGCTTGTCCAAAGCTAGAAATAATTTCAAAAATCCTTTTTGTACTACCCGTACCTAAAATTATTAACTCTAAATGAGTTCATGTGAACTGGTTTGATCCTGCCAGTAGAGAATTGGCTATGTGGTTGCTACAACCACAACAGATAATCCAACAGCTGTTGAGGAATGTTAATGTAAATGTGATTATAGATGTTTTCCTGATATTGACATCAGAGACAGGGAGACAACACCAGCAGTGCAAAACTATTGTCTTAGTCCTATTCACCTGAGACTTTGTTTTGTTTTATAAGCCATAGTTACAGATAAATAAAAAACTCAGCAGGATAACGATGACAGTCATTCTCACTAAAGAATCTTTTCCTTCAGTGAGCTATATTTATATGTTAAGGATATACAGTGTTAATTCTATGCTTGAGATGTGGACAGGGAAGTATTTCCAACAAATATATTATTCTTCTCCATTCAGCATACCACTGAGAATTCTTGAGGACACTGTGCTTTGTACCAGCATTCCTGTGGTAACGGGCCTTGTTATTTCATTTACAACAGCAGAAAAAGCCTAGGTACTTGCTCACTTATGCTCATGGCTCACAACTTTATGATGCCCAAACTTCACAATACACTGCAAACTACATTTCTCTCAGTAGTGTTCACATTTGGCTTTCTCAGCTCCTGCTAAGGGATGGCACATGAATTTTGGTAGCCTGTAAGTCTCCCAAGCACATAAATGTTAGAGTCAACTGCTTTTGCACAGTACTTTTTAATTCTAGCACAGAAATTGGTAGATCATCTTCTAAACTAATTACAATTCTTTGTGCTGTAAGTAGAATAAGTTTCCTCAAAGGCTTCTGTCAGGGAAAACTGCTTGTTGGCTTTGCCCTCAGCACTATATCTTGTGCTTTCCTTCCCCTCGCTCTTAACCACTGACTCCATCCATCTCATTCCATGCTCACTAGGTTACTATTAGGCCATTGCCTCTAAATTACTACAAACCTAGCCAAAATATGTGACTTTCAGCTCACTCATGTCTAAAGTACCTCCCTAATACAACAAGGCACTGAAAGCAGTGTACTGAAACAGCACCTTGAGAGAGTCCTGGAACTCTCTTTCATTAAAAAAAAAACAGTAAGCAGTTGATTTGGTTGGTTACGCTTCATCAACAATCACCTGCCACCTTAATACATTCAAAAACTGTACTAAATGAGCTCACTACAACTCTGCCTTTGTTCTAGTCTATAAATAACCTCTTCTTCCTAATCACTGTCTAACTGAACTTTCCTATTTTGGTTAACCTGATTTCAACAACAAGGTGACCTGTTTAGTTGGTGAGACAAAGTCTGTGGATGCTGTCTACTAGACTTTAGTAAAGCCTTTGACACCATTTCCCACAGCATTTACCTGCAGAAACTGGTTTCCTTTGGCTTGGATGGGTGGACTGTTTGCTAGGAAAAGCTGTCTGCATGGCCAGAGAGTGGTGGTGAATGGAGTTTCATCCAGCTGGCAGCCGGGCACCAGTGGGGTTCTCCAGAGCTCAGTACTGGGGCCAATCCTGTTTAATACCTTTACTGACTATCTGAATGAGGGGATCAAGTGCACCCTCAGTGAGTTCGCAGATGACCCCAAGCTGGGTGGGAGTGTTGATCTGCTGGAGGGCAGGAAGGCTCTGCAGAGGGATCTGGACAGGCTGGATCAACAAGCCAAGGCCAATTTTATGAGGTTCAACAAGGCCAAATGCCAGGTCCTACACATGGGTCACAACAACCCCAGGCAGTGCTACAGACTGGGGGAAGAGGGGCTGAAAAGTGGCTCAGTGGTAAAGGATCTGGGGGTGCTGGTTGACAGCCAGCTGAACATGAGCCAGCCTGTGCCCAGGCGGCCAAGAAGGTCAATGGCATCCTGGCCTGTATCAGAAATAGTGTGGCCAGCAGGACCAAGGCAGTGATTGTCACTCTGTACTTGGCACTGGTGAAGAGGCACTTTAAATACCGTGTTCAGTTTTGGGACCCTCACAACAAGAAAGACATTGAGGTGCTGGAGCAGGTCCAGAGAAAAGGCAGTGAGGCTGCGGAAGGGGCTGGAGCACACGCGTGATGATGAGCAGCTGAGGGAACTGGGGGGGTTCAGCCTGGAGAAGAGGCTGAGGGGGGACCTTATCACTCTTTACAACTACCTAAAGTAGTGAGGTGGGGGTTGGTCTCTTTTCCCAAACAACAAGGGAAAAAATTCTCCATGGAAAGGGTTGTCAGGCATTAGAACAGGCTACCCTGGAAAGTGGTTGAATCACCAACCCTGGAGGTATTTAGATGTGTAGATGTGGCACACACAGACACGGTTTAGAGGCGGACTGCGTAGTGCTGGGTTAAGAGTTAGACCCGATGTTCTTAAAGGTCTTTTCCATCCTAAACTGTTCTATGATTCTATATTTCTATCTAAACATTTTACTCCAATTCTTCAATTCTCTTGAACTTTCTGTTAATTTCCTGGTCTACAGCTGGAGCTTGACCACACACTCTGCAAGGAGGATTACCAAGGAAAGTAATGAAGAAGAATGAAAATTAAAATCCTTGTTTTCTGCTGCAGGAAACAGTGGAATCATAGAATAGTTTGGGTTCAAAAACAGATTTATACAATAAAACTGTCTCCATAGCAATCTATTGAAGCAAGAGCATGCAGTAGAATCACTTTGTCTATCCATGTCCAGCCAATGAACTGCAATTTAAAATAATGTACAAAAACCAGACAGGTATAAATCTCTACTCCTCTAATCTGATTTTTATAGTTCAACTGTTCTTTGTTGTTTACAAAACCATCAATTTTGGACAAGAAACAAACAAAGTGTTTTGGCAAAAACTGTCTCCAATCTAGAATTCATCTCACCACTTCCAGAAATCTGTAGTGTGAATTTTGGTATCTGGACTAACCACCTTTAACAGTTAAACAAAGAAACAGGCCCTTCCATGTGTGTTGTACTTAAATGAAAAGTACCTGTCTGGCCGTCTATGTCCAGAATACTATGAGTGTCATCCTAGAAGACTGTAAAGCTTTCTGTACTTCAAAGACATAAAGTAAGAGGTATAATATTTGCCTAAGGAAAAAGCAAGCTTTTGAGTATTCAGAGAAGTCTACACTACTGCAGGTTAACTGCATGATAACTTGCAGGGATACAGAGCTAGTTATGCACAGCCACCTTGGATTCAGAAGCTACTTCAAAGCTGAATAGAGCCTGAGCTATGGGTCCTGCAAGTTCTATGCTGAATGTATTTGTCTGCCTTTGTGCCATGACTCTGCACCTATGCACACTGGAGAGAACACTGTGAAGTCAGAATCCACACTTCGGAGTCAGTGTGGATTCAGCAGGTCTTAATCCCTGCTCTGCAGCAGTCATGACACCGAGACGTGTCAGCGTCAGCTGGAGAAATGCTCCCTTTATATGAGAAAATGTGAGGGGGTAGCAAGTCAGTTGTCTCTATGACAAAATTCATCACCTGGCCTTACTGTATCTTTCCATCACCACTTACTCCTTCCCTGAATACTTAAAGAAGAAAGCTATTTGCAAGCAGGTCAATTTTCTGAGCACTTGTACAGCAATTCAATTTAACTTATTAAAGATAAAATGGTGATTCACCCTGATATGGTGAATATCAGGGTTTCAGGTTCATTGATATAGCTTAAGACAACTAATAAATAATGTAGCAAACAGAAATGCTGCTGGTATGGAAAGCATTCTAAAATATATTTGTGTCATTATGTCACTAAGACAACTACAGCCTAAATTTGGAGTCTTTCTAAGCCTATGTTCAAGTTTCTGACTTGAACTACTTAAATTATGGAGTTCCTTTTCCTGACTATCCATACAAATGGACTAGTGGGACTCAAAAGTATTAAAAAAAAAAAGACTTTTTTTGTAATGAACTTAAAGGAATATTCTTATTTGGATACTTTATGTACTTTTTAACATAAATATCTTAAAAGTAATCTTTTTAATCTTTAAAAATACAGGACAAAAAGCAGATCTATAAATAACAAATGAACAAACATTAGAGTTTTCCAGATCACTTGAAGAGCTGTATCTTTTTGGGACTTGAAAAGACGTGATAACGTTTCGTTCCTCAATCAACTAATCAGAGGAACAACCATACATAAAGCTAAAAGTAATCAATCTAATAGTAAGATTTTGAAGATTCCATTTGACTCATCAGAAGCTAACCAATTCTTTCTTTTTTCTTTTTTTCCACTTTACATACTGCTTTCACAGGAAATGAAAACAGAACTTACAAATGTCCCTTTGAGAAATTAGTTTTAGTAGTAATGTAATGCAAATTAGCTTTGTCTTCACCAATGATGAAGATACCAAAGCTTGTATTTAAAGAAAGAAGAATTATGCAGGTGTTTACACAGATTTAATTAGCATTTCATTATGTCTATATGACAACAATAATAGTATTATTTTGAGAACTGAAATACTGTGGCTCTATCAAGTTTCAGCAACTTGATCTGCATAGTCACATAAATTAATAGTGATATTATCAGAGGGACAGATGAGGATCCTTCATCAACAGGAAATTATAGCACAGAACACATGCTTCATATACCCAGTAATCTTAATATTCATAGTGGAATATCTTTTTCTTTTGTGTTTGTGAAGGGCTAGGTGGCAACACGTTTCAAGCTCAGCAGTTCAGGCTGCTGCTGCTGTCAAATGTAAACCAGCTCACCCTTTACATCCAAGTAAGCCTGAGCAAACCTGCCACCCAGTGACTTCAGCTCAGAACTGCCAGGGAGATGGAAATGGGCAGGAGAAAATCCCTTTGCTTGCCCAGGAAGGAGAAAAATGCTTAATACAAGAATACAATAACAAACTAATAATACAGAAATACAGAAAGCGCATATTCCTCTTAATTGTATCCTACATAAACCATTGCATTAGATTTCCCAAATTTGTTCAAAATTCTTCATTTGTTATTACTTAAGCACTGAACCACCTAATACCTACAAATGCAGACTTAGAATCAATTTCTCCTAAAAGAAAAAGATAATCCAATTTCCTTCTACTTTCATTATTTGGAGGAAACCCCAAAAGTATGTATCAGTGATATAAAAATTTTTGTTCAACATGTTCAACACATGACCCACAGATGGAGAAAGTTCAGGTTCCTTTCTCTTGCATTACAAACTCTTCTGATAAAGCTATTTTTACCCTCCTTGCACACCAAAATAACAGATTCATCAACACTTTCAGTCTGTTTTTCTGTTTTATGGAACAAATTTCTTTGTGCGACATCTGTCAGGTAGTTAAAAGCAATCAACTAAATAAAATCTGACACAGAGGGATTTTATTTGCTCTTTTACAAGGAGCAAGTTTACTGGGGCTTTCCTCTTTAAGCTCTTATTTTGACTGATACTCACACTCAATCCAGTCTTTATCTAAGGACAAACTAATGCAATCAGGAGACAATTCAAGCTTTTTCGAAGTATTCCTATGCATTGATTACTCTACCGGAGTGTAAATATAAACCTATCAAAAGTGTGATTTAATAGCCACCGGCAGGAAACGTTTTGAAAGATGCCAGTGTACTGGAGAAGAGCTACATACTTTTCAATTCCTGAGGCAACACAAAATACGCTGCAGACTACTTACTACTCTGCTACTGAGTGTGGACATAGACTTTCAGGAGATTTATTGCAGAAAGGGGTGGATGTCTTCGGGTTTCAATGTTTATCAGCTGATCTCAGCATACTTCTACAGCTTGTTGGACAAGGACATTTCTCTCACTGAAAGAGAGCAGTGTGGCTTCTTAACTATTTCTTACAACTTCAGAAATGAGCACGTTCAGGCAACTCTTGACTCCTCAAAGTGCTGGTTTGTTCCAAATCAGACTAAAATAGTTACACTTTAAACATCTTTTCACATGGAGATAAACAGATACTGAAAGCAAAAAAAGGAATCTCTCAGTCCATGTAAAATCAGATAAGATTGCCAGCCTAGGAGAAGGACTCTTCAGGAGGCACTGGTACATCATTTCAAACACAGAGCTGAAACTAAAGATGGTCCCTGGTATTCCCAGACACTACAACTACGATTAGAGACATTTTCTCTCCATAGCCACAGTGTCTCTTGGGAGCACAAAAAAAAAAGGTATCTAAATTTGAGGATTTTTGTATAATTTAAACCCAGAATAACAAAATAAATATTTACACAAGTAGGCAACCACTCAGAGGTTGCTGAATATCAGGCAAATCAGCATGTGATTAATGATAGCAAGAAAGGATTTCTAATAGAGATATTAATTTTGCATAAATGGGAGTCTTTTAGAGAAGACTCTAAAAGCATAACCATACATGCAAATACAAAAGAATTATAATTGTTCTATATGCCAAAATGAGTGTCTTTGTATTAACTTGTTTAACCTTCACATAAACTGTTCTTCCTCAGTGTTTACAGACTGTTTGACTCCTACCCACCATCTGGCCCAGTTCTGTGCCAAATTCCAGAAATGTTGACGAGAAAAACATGGGTAAGTAAAAGTGAATGCATATGCACACTTATTTGAGGTCATTTGCACCCTGTTTACAATCAGGCTACCTACCTACCAGTTATTTTTTTTAATAATCAGAGTGGGATTTATCTGAGGTACCAAAATACTTACATCAATTTAGATATCTAATTTCAGGTATCTGCCTACAAGTGTCTATAAGGTGTCTGAATTGTAATTCTGTTTTATGTTCTTAGCCTACTGGACCCGAACCAACACAGAAAAGACAACTATTCACGACAAAGAAAACTAGGCTTTCACGTATTAAATAAGGTTCTATAGTATCTTACCATAACATTCCTTTCATAATGATCGTGTTCTTTCTCAAAATCTATTACAAAGCCATTTAGAGACCAAATAAATGTCAGGTCTAATGTGGGATCATGGGATGCAATGCATTGCATGGTAGCATTCTCTCCAACGGTGACATCAACATTCAACGGAGCTAAAGTAATCCTTGTAGCTTCTGTGAAGTTAATGGTAAACATGGAAAATTCCAATAAATAAATGTTTATTCAAATATAAGCTCAGCTCCATAACTGTTTGATCATACATTAAACCACTCCCTCAAAGTCTAGTTTACATGTTATTCATACAACTACATTTCAAAGGACCAAAATGAAGAGAACAAAGAAAACATTTTACAACTAAAATGCCTGACTTCTGTTTAGCTGTTTAAATCTCTGAATCACATTACAACTATTTTTATTCACTGACTATATCTCAAGTAGAAAGAAGACACATGATGAATCCCACGCGGCTTGTGTTGCATTTCTTGTTTCAATTATAATATTTCTTGTGTTTTAAAACTTTTGTCTTTAATGAATGAAAAGTTCTACTTGATTAGGCTGAGTCAGATTTTCATTAGAGCATTGCAGGGATTGAGATCTTAATTTATCTACTGAGAAACAACATAATAGATGCATAACAAATTGTGTAAATAGCTACACGTGAAAAAGAAGATAAAACAATACAAGAAAAGGAAGAAATCTGTACATCCCCCAGCAATGTCTCTTATTATTACAGGAACAAAAACGACAGCAGACATCTCGTGACACTTGCTCGAGCTCTTGACACATGCATAAAACTCATATGGCAAATTAGCTACTGTTCTGGAAGGGACTCACAGGATCAGTGAGACTTTTTCCTTTTCTTACAATTTTTATCATAAAATAAAAAGCCACAGAATATCTTCCTTATACCATGACATGTAATATCTGTCCCACCAATATAAGAGTGGTAGTAGGGTATCAAAAGTTGAAAGACAACAGCCATAAGAAAAGATTTATTGCCACTAGTTAAAACCTAGGCTTGACCTCGCTCCAAGGAGCACACTCCATTCCACCATAAACAGAAAAAGAAAATATCCTCAGTAAGCCCAGTATTTTGTTAATCTGCCTCAGAAAGAAACCTTTACTCAGATCCTACTCTAGTACTCTAAAACCTGCTTAATACCGAGACTACGAGGATGGCACAACTACTGCCTTTTGCAGTATGGAGCATCTCACAGTGTGTTCGAGCAACCTGTCAACATCTGGTCTCCAGGGCCTTACATATGGACACATGATTAGGATACTTGCTCCATTCCAGTGTGGTGGTGCCTGTATGCTCAGTGCCAATACCAGTCTAAAAAGTTGCTGAAAGATCAGACCAGTGGCAGGGAACAGACTGCAACTGGGAAAAAACCATCAGAGTTTGCAGCGCCTGTCAGCTTCAGATTTAACTTTTTCATTTCCTATAGTCATGTGCAATGTCTGAGAAGTTTTATGGGCCACACAATGTGCTTGGGAATGCCACTTTCAAAGCATTCTTCATCAACCCTCATCATTGCCCACAGCGTGAAAATGATTTTGAAATAAGTCAACTGACCTTTCTGTTTCTGCTGTGATGTCTTATACTCTTGATGTTAATTTTTAGATAAATCAGAGCAGAATATTTCAAAATTTAAAATTTCTTTATACTAGTTTATAAGGCTTACAAACATACTAGTTTTTGTTTCACCATGAGAATTTAGTATGCAAATGTTCTTCCTGATTTTAGAAGATATGATATAACAATTAAGGGGCTGGATATATTTATTTACATAAACTTCCAAAATAATTAAATGCCTGAGGGTAATATTAAGATATATGAAACAGCGGAAGATAATAGAAAGTAACTGCAAACATCAAAATTCAGTTTTACATTTCATTTGGTACAATAAATTTGGAATGTATCAGCCAGAAAATTGCTTTCATATGATGCTACAGACTAACTCTTTAGCACATCAATATTGTGGCATTGAGCTGTCACATCCAGCATGATTTCTGGAATAGAGATTAAAAACGTATTTGACAAATGACTCTTCCACTATCACTGGTACTTGACAGACATAGCTGTTACAGAATGCTGTCCTTCCCGTCTGTAGTCTACAGTTACTTAATTATTTGACATCAGATTTAAAATACATAATTAAGGATATCAGTACTCAATCACTAAATACAAATACTGATAAAGGAAGGTAATTTAGAAGTGCAATCATATGGATATACGCCCTTATCACACAAATTTCATGCATATTTCTTTAACAGTAATGCTCTCTCAAACATGCTTTTACCAACACCACCACCACCACTACACCACACCAAAACAAACAAACCAACCAACCAAATGAAACCAAACCCCCTACAAAACAAAAAACCACGACACTAAGGAAGGTCTGCAAGAGTCCCATTTCTCGAGTCATGGCCCCAGAATCACACCTTAGCTTAAGTGCTAAGCTACCAAATAGAGTGAATGCATTAAAATATGTCAGTTTAATGTATCTTGTTTAGTAATCTCTCATGGAAAAATCAACCCTGAAAATTGAGATGCAATGTTAGGACTGGTGAAAACATACCCAGTTTCAGCTGAGCAATATGCTTTAAATGCATCAATTCATTGTTAAAGAGCTATTAAATTAGAAAGATGCAGAAAAGCTTGAAAAGTAGTGCAATGCTGGAACAAAAATTAGTGATTTTGAATTAAGAGATTCTACCCAAAACAAACAAATGCAATTCTGAGGCTTACCTGTCATTTCTAGAACACCAGTGCTATTGGCTTTTCCTCGGTTATTTTCTGCAAAACAGGTGTAGCGACCTTCATCCAGTTTTGTGACATTGATAATTTCCAGGCTCCCATCATCCCAGATACGTATACTACGGAAAGTGCAAAAAATACATCAAGAGAAATTAGATTCTATATGAGAAAGCAATGCTCCCTGTAGAACTGTAGTAAGTGAAAGAACAAACCACAAACATCATCTGAAAGCTCACATCTAACTACCGGATTTATAAACACGTCTACAGTAAAAAATATTTAAAGAGACTGTGGCATGATCAGATGTTTCAGATTGCTGGAGCAAGAGAATGTATTTCTATTCACTTGTACTCATTCAAGTGTTTTTTCTTAGAGTTTTATGGTACAATTAAACTCTTAAACCAGACTGGGTAAAGTTGGATACCCTGCTAACTCTGAATCCATACTGCCAGCAACATTTTGGCATATTATTCTCCTGAAGATACACATTCTCCTGTCCCTGAAGTCCGCAAAATGGAGAACTATTCTACAGGATAGATAGATACACAAGGCTACATTTTTAAGGCTCGAAGTGTTCACTAACAGTCAATACTAACCGGCTCCCATTTACAAGCAATTCTGTTCCTTTGCTCCAGGAGAATTTTGGCTTAGGAGCAGCTTTAGGCTTGCATTCAATGATTACACGCCCCCCTTTAGCTGCTAGGATTTTCTTCTTCATAGGGTTAAATTCAAAAGTAGGAGGTGAAGCTGAAAGCAAAAATTAACACAAATACTGCTGTTAGTGATTTTACTGCAAAACAGAATTTGTTTGCAACATGCAATAAATGACAGAACTACTGAATTGTTTACAAATGTTCGTTCTTCAGACCAGTGAGAAAAATATTAACGATACAGAGATGTACTGGGAAGTACATCGTGATCTAAAAGAAGCAGGAAAAATCATTACGTAGTTCTGTGCTGCGTTACACTAGAGGTTTCTTTCTATTGATTTCTGAACTTTCATCTGAGTTTAATCTAACACGATCAAAGTCCACTGAAAGTTCCTCCCCTTCCCAAGGCCTTTTGATCAGTCCTAATAAAATTCAGATTCCTGGAGACAAATTTCTTTAACAAGTTGCTCACTCAATCATAATTCCAAAGAATAATTGGGTTTACTTTTCAATGGTTTTAACCCTCTCTAGAACCTAAAGCTGTGCCCTTCTTATTCTTTGCGGTTTTCTATTTGGCCAGCTGGCTTTAGGTGCACTCTCAGATGTACAAGAGTATTGAGAGATGACTGTCATAAGCACCACACTTACGCCTCTGAGGTCAGATCTTCGCTTACTAATTTTCTCTTTATTTGAAATGAAATAAAAGGAAAAAAGCTTTTAATTATTTTGCATCTTGGCATACCATCATTAATCATTTCAGCAAGTGTGTACATAGCCTGAGGAAATAAGGCTATTATTTAATTAGAGAAGTACAGAGCAAAACTCTGACCAATATCCACATCTTACCAACACTGAATTTTGAAAAAGCACATATAAGAAGTGCTCATTTTGTGTAAACCAAGCTGGTAGTGAGTACATAGTAATGGAAGAACAGTGTAGAATGAAGCATTGTTGTGTAACAGATTGGGAAAACCAAGAATATTTTAGCTCTTGGGAAAGTCTGAAGGCAAGTGTGAGACGGAAAGAACAGTAACTACTGCAGAGAAATCTAGGAAAATGTATCATACAGCCAGTGTGTCTGCTCTAAAGAAATCAGTAAAAACATCAGAAATTGTTTTAAGGCTGAGAACTCTGGATCTGAGAGTCAAACTTCCAACAGGATGCTCCTCGGGCAAACACAACGGATTCATAACTACATCCAGCCATCAAATGGCACAGCTATACTGCATACAAACATTGTGACTTGGGTGTAATTGGTTGTAGAAAGCAAAAGCAGAGGGGAGAGCGAAGACGAAGAGCTTCAAAGGCCAAGTAAGTGACAACATGGTTTTTTAAAAAGCAGATTTTGCCTCACAGAGGAGTGATCATAGGCGAGAAAAAATGAAAATGCTTCTTAACCAGTTTCACAAGCTTGAAAGTGTAGGCTGCAACCCCATGTGCTTTATATAACTTCTGCACTGTCAGTTCCTCTGAGGTTGAACAGCAGGAAACAAACATCATACATAAGAACAGAAAACACACCCCACAAACTGGTAACTATTCCTTAAGTTGTTGTCAAAAACCAGCTAGAGAGCTCAAATAAACCCCATCTCACGTAGACTGAGTGAGAGTTCTTAGCTTCATCCTCAGAGGAATCTGTTACCAAACAGTACTTGCAAATGTAACTGCTATCTTACCCAACCCTGAAATAGTAAATAGAGAAATAATCCCACTGACCCACAATCTTCAGTTCAGCATTTGCATAAATAATTCCGTGCATGTTTTCTGCTATACATTGGTACATGCTGGCATCGTCAAAGGTCAGACTTTGCATTCTTAGTTCACCTTTCCGGAACTAAAACACAGAATCAATAAAACAACAAGATATTAATATAAACTATATAAGCTGAAGAATCCACAGCCATCCACATTCTTTTTTTTTTTTTTT
>VZTF01004595.1:626182-729703 GCA_013397755.1 Cnemophilus loriae
TTTTTTGTTCTCCTTTTTCAGTGACATTCGGTTCACCTTTTTTTAAAGAAAGATTCAATACTTAAGCTTCTGGAAAAGTCCTAGCTGAGTGTCAGTAGACAAATTTACTCTCCAGTCCCCTGTTACCATATCAGTGCAAACACTACTAATTCAGAAATAAGAAACAAGGAATTAGATTAATTTTATGCACATAAGCTTTGTTATGCCATGCTCACTGGTCAGTACTTTCTGTTGTTACACCATTTTACAACAGGAAAAAGTTTAAGCAAGTCTCAGTGAGGCAGGAGTTTTTCAGAAGATTCCTCTGGGAGATAGTACAAACTATTTTCTATTACTTTATTTTAATGTAAGAAAGAAAAAACAGTCAATCAAAATACGGTAGTTAAGGTGGGGTATTTTGTAAATCACAAATAGATGTCAATCAGTTTTTGAAAGATCATGTTAATAAATTCTGTTTTCTTGTGAAAATCAAGCTGAAAGCTTTAACCCTTGCATCTAAGTACACTGGAGTGCATGGAGCAGCGAAAGATTAAGAGAATAGTACTTAGCTGAAAAGAAAACAGATTAAAGGAAACATATTTTCTGATTGTTTTATGTGAAAATGCTTTAATCAGATTTTATACAACAAATTTTTTGTGTGCACTAAATGAAATGCCTAATTACAAGCTATCTGATTTAGAAACAAATTATATTTTCAAGGCAATTAACATATTTTTGCTATCTTCCACTTGGAAATCATCTTATCATCACAGTAACATACAGCATAATATTCTGGTGTACTACTGGAAACTGATATATATATATACTGATATACTGCATTCTGCAATCCAGTACGCAGATTTTGTCAGTGAAAGCTGAGTTCAGTGGGGACCAGCAAGCAACTCACTTGCTAAATTATTTGTTAGCAGTAACTACCAAAGCTAGACAAAAGCATTGTTTTTCCTGGTTTAAGCCACCTTCATATAGCAGATGGCGATATCCTGTCCTCTCTCCAACATCACATATTTTTCTTAAGATATACAGTCAATAAACAAGCTGCCTCATTGTCTTTTTTTGTTTGCTTGCCAAGATCAGAGTCACCATGCTCAACAGATGCAGAGCTGCTTTGTGCCCTCATATTCTCTTGGTTTTTTAATGGCTTTTCATATAGTATAAGCAATTGGCTTTGAATACACTGTTGAAATGCCTGAACAGGTTTTGCCCAGAGCAGCTGTGGATGTTCCATCCTTGGAATTGTTCAAGGGCAGGCTGGATGGAGTTCTGAGCAACCTGGGCTAGTGAAAGGTGCCCCTGCCCATGGCTAGGGAGTTGGAACTAAATGATCTTTAAGGCACCTTCCAACACAAACCATTCTGTGATTCCATGATTCTAGGACAGAAAATCTACTTTGCTGAAACCAAATATCCAATGTAATAGAATTAAATTATCAAACTACTTCTCTAAACTTCTTTTAAACATCACCTAAACATTTGCAACACTCCATGTCTAAAAAAATGTGAAAAAATACAGGATATAGAAAGACCACTGATAATTTAAAAAATACTTTCTTGTTATATTTCCACTGACTCTATTTTGCCTTATATTTTTAAAGACACATTCATGTTTAATGTGGTAAAAAGGATTAATTTTGAAGAGAAGCTGACATTTTTTATCCAGAGTGAAGAACATTTACTTAAATAGGCCTGGAGAAAAACGGACATCCATCTCCTAAATATGTGGTCAAAAGTTAAGCTCATAATTCAAAGCTGAATCCTAAATAGCCTGAAGAAATAAGAGATTGAGATGAAACTTTAAAAAATAGATTTTAATGTCTCATGCAAGTGGTATCAGCAAATATTTGGATCATTATAATTAATTTTCCTTTAATCTTTTAATAATGCATGCTTCAAAAGCTTGTTTCCATGAGCTAACCAATCAAGCCTGTGTTACCTACAGCAAGACACTCACCGAGGCACCATTCTTCAGCCACCTAATTGTTGGAATAGGCTTGCCCGTAGCTACACAAGGCCAGTACAGGTCACTGCCTATATCCCTTTCTGTGTCATTGATATGCTCTACCCACTCAGGAGCAGCTGCAGAATAAAATACATGATGCATTGTAAATATAGCATATACATATTTAATTAGCATTATGTTATATTAATTCCACTGCTTTTTCCATGATATTTAAACAGGCAGCTAAAAGTAATGATGATAAATCAGCAACACACCAGCACAAAAAAAAAGAAAGGAGATGTTTTTGTCTTACAATATAGATTCAAAATAGCTTCAAACTATTTTTTATGAGAAGAAAATTTGGAATTGAAGTAATGGTTCTTGAATGACCAAAGACATAAGATATTACCACTTATATTAATCTGTAGATTATTCAGTGTGGAAACTACTCAGTAGCACAATAAAAAATGATAGTAAATGACATGAAATTGTGCAAAATTGTGCATCTACTAAAAGAATCTCCAAGAAATTATTCTCTTCGTCCACACAGGTTTTGTAAGAAATTAACATTGAAAACGGTCCAGCATTTTTGCTTTTGTTAAGCAAATAAACCAATTTATTAGCTTTACTTATTATGAGAAGTAATAACCTTCCCAAACTAATTCTGAGTTCAATCCACTGAAGTTCTAGCACTTAGCTGAGGATCTTAACTCAGAAGATCTTCTGTACAGCCAAAAAAAGAGACATTTTTTCTGATGGTGATTCAGATGTTATGTGTGACCTTTTCATATCATAGTTTTGTGGCATAAACCTCAGACAAGAAGTCAAGTTACTGGGGATGATTTCACTACGAGCAGTAAGATACAATTTTTGGTTACCTAATTTAACCAAATGCATAAATGGAAGTGACAGAGGGCAGAGGAATAAAGAACTGTGCACAGAGGAATAAAGAACTGTGCATAGCTAGTAAGAGAGAGAGCTAAGACGGAAAACACAAACAAAATGAGAAAACAAGAAATCATAACAAAACTAATGCTCTCTTTTTCTTCCCAGAAGTTCTTTCACTTCAAGTAGTACAAACTGATTTAATTTACATTATGCAGAAGTATATTAACACATAATGTCAAGGTGTATATACTAGCTATCATAACTAGACAAATTGAGTAGTCATTCAATGATTATATAAATATCATGCCTGGCATTTAATGCAAGAATCTTGATTCTGCTCTATCAACTTGAACAGCAGTGTGTGAGGATGGTAGCACGAATCAACACTGACATCAAGTGTGAAAACACAGATATTTCCAACATAAGTAAAAGCAACACAGATTATCAAGAATAAAATTGTTCTTCCTACCTTGTACATAAACTCTTGCTTGATGTTTATCTTTTCCTTTATAGTTTTCAGCTTCACACTCATAAAGTCCTTCATCTTCATACTGAATGTTGAAGATCTTAAGAACTGCACCAGACATGCTTATCTCAGCAGAGGCTGGCAAGGGTTCAAGGTATTTACTCCATCTGAGTTCAGGAACCGGACTTGAAAAGGTACAGCAAAGCACAAATTAGCATGTTCAAGAACTGGCTGTTAAATGGAAGACTACAAAAAGAGCATTTGATCATGAAACATGTATTTTCATTCCCTGAATTATGAAAGCAAACTGTGCTGTACAATAACTTTAAAAAACACTTACTTTCCAAGAGCAAAACACTCCAGTGTCACGTTTTGCCCCAGGAGAGCGTATGTGTCCTTGAACTTCACCTTGATATCCGCAGGATATACTTTTGCTCCTAATATGAAAAAAAAGATTCTAAGAGAAGGCATGTCAGAAAGTTACACAGCTGTTGAAATTTCCACAGTTCAATAAAACTTTTCTTAAAATTCCAGACAAAATTCTTCTTTACACTGAATAAACAGCCTGTCAATTCACAAAGCCTAACTAAGCACTGAACTTTTACTAGTAAGGCATAATTGTTTTACTCAGCAACTAGTTATCTTTCTCTGGATGACAAATCTTAACATTTTTTACAGAATTTCTAATTGCATTCGAAGCACGATGATGTACTCCATGAGTGGGTAGACAAAAATCTGAGTCTCTGTTTTCCACAAGTTTTTTACTGGATAGAATATTTTGAATTATTTTGAATTTAAGCTCAATTTTATCTCAGTAAGGGTATGAAGGAGGTAGAGCAAGCACATCTACAGTTTAATGAGTGCACAGGGATGTAAATGTAATCAAATCTCCCTATCAGAGATCCCTGTAGGAATCCTCTTGCAGTTCTAGATGAAGAGGGCAGTGTGAATACTGGAATATCTGGTCAAAGACTGCTAATTTGAAATTACTCAAATCCAATGAATAATATGGAAAATTGTACAGATAAAAGGGTTGCTGAAAAATTGATGATTGGTTTATGAGAATCTAGTGACTGACAGTCTGAAGTGACAAAAGGGAACTTGGCTCCTATTTGGAAAACATGCAGCTCTCCTGAAGAAACGGTGGCAAATAATCCAGTCATACAAAGCCACAGAGGTGTCTTAGGAAAGTGACTGTGAGATACAAAGCTTTTAGGCCACTGTTGGATAAGAAGTTTCATCAGGGAAAAAGGATTTTCCTCTTTCATGGGGGATTTTCTGGGGCAAAAAAAAGTAAATCCTGAAGCTGTTCGTCACCATTTACATGAAGTTTCTGCTTTACAGTCATATTCCTTTGAACCAATGCCAAGACTAGAAAAGATATTGAAGATTTTAGAATGAGATCAAGGGCTTATCACATAAAAGAGATGGGGATTCTGGGAATAAGAACTCTGTTCTCAATGATTTAAAAGAAAATTTGTGAATGAATCCATGGAGATTTCCTTCACAAAGTTTTCACTGTGGATGTGAATGATTAGGACCTCTGTATCTGAAACCCCAAGTAACACTATGCAGTAGCCATTATAACTTGCCATATAATTCGCCTTACAGAAAGGAAAGTAGTTATGAATTAGGAAAATTATAATACAAACAGTTAGAATGCTGTGCATAGTATTTTCAATAAATACTTACGATCAGATTGTGGAATAAGTGGAATAAATTTACTGAATACACTCTTTGTTATCGAAGGGCTGGATACAAAACATGAGTAATTGCCCTTATCTGATGCTTCCACATTTGCAATGTAGAGATTGCCGTTCGTCTGTGACACAAATCGTCGTTTGTCCAAAGCAATGAACACTGGGAACTCATTTAGAAGCCAGCGATAACTGAGGTCATCTGGAGGAAAGTATTTTAGTCAATATTAAAAACCAACACTATCAGCTATTTAAACCACAGAATACTGTCTGCATATAAATCACTTAACTCTGATTTCTAGGTTATAGATCTTTTTTTCGGAGAGGCAGCTATGTGAGAGAGATTTATACATGTCTCAGCAGCCAGCTCATTCCTGTCTACGCTGAACACCGGGGCACTGCTGCCATGAGTGCAGGTTACTGGGGACCTGGCTACCTTGCCCTGGGAACAACCATCCCACAGGAACTGGAGTGGGATGGGATGACAGAGGCAGCTGGGTCTTGAACTCATGCAAGTGAGAAGCTGGGAAGTCCTCACCAGTGTTGTGATTTAGACAAAACCTTAGAGTATTTTAACTAGTAATATGTCTCTGTTCTTCAGTTCCTTGCAATGTGTAAACCGAGCATGAAAACTAAATCATTATTTCACTTTACAAGGTAGAAGAGATGCTAACAGCCAATTTCATCCCTCATGATGGAACTACAGATGCTTGAGATTACGGGTATAATCCCTGCAGAGCTCTTCAGTAGCTAAAGATGAGAAAAAGTCACTTCCAGAGAATAAATAACCTCATCTCTGACCCTCTGGGGGTGCTTCTGCTGTTCCATGATTTTAACAGAAGCCCATGATCACAGCAGTTGAGGTGACTTTACTAGGTGGAATGAATCTGGGCCCTGTCCAAGACCAGCAGAAAGTCTGGGATGACACAATGACAGAGTGACGTGTACTCAGGTCTTTTGATTGGTAGGATAAGTCTTCCCTCTGTTACACAGATTAGACTGAGTAATTCAATTTGTAGTATTAAAACCTATTTGCAAATTCAACAATATTCCTTCCATATGGTCAACAACAAACATATTCAAAACAGAAACCTAACCTAAATGGTGATTCTCAAGCTGCATAAAAGTTACTGCTTAAGTAAATATAAAGGAAACTTGCAAAAATAAATATTACTTTACCTTTTACTCTTAAGACATTGAAAATGAAGCACTTCCAGCTGAATTACCTGGGTAGTGGTAAGGGGGCTCACAAAGAAGCACTGCTCCAACACCTTCTCGCACTTTAACCTCATAACGTTCTTCGGGTGGAAAGGGATCCAGATCTAGTTTTGAAAAAAGGAGAATAGGGATTTTAACTATAGTAACTTTTTATTATTATCATTACTTTCAGTGCTGTAGAGATTAGTATATGAATACATCAATACATGGCAGATAGAAACTTGTTTATCTCTAATGCCAGTTTTGCTTATTTGATGCAGACTGTATCCCTAAGAGTAGTTAGGTTTAAAATATTTTAATGAGTTTTAAGGCACTGGATCTAAAAAGTATGTACAGTATTCTCAGATGGATTAATTGATGAAGTGTATGAGGGAATGTGGGTTTTGTTCCATAGTTTCAGTAAATTTTACAGCAAAACAAAATTACAGCTGGTCAAGACTTTTTTGAACTCTTCTAAATGGTTGTTGACATTTTTCAATCAGTTTATCCATAAGCAAAAGAACAAAAACTTACACTAAAGATGATACATTTTCTATATTAATTTTAGCAACTCTATTCAGTCCTTTAGAAACACTGATTGTAGAAAGAAATGCTTTTTATAGGTGATCATTAAAAATGAGAAAGGAAGAAATACAACAGTATAAAGAAGAATGAAAGCAGCCTTTTTCTTAACAGATATTCATCAGTTTCCAGATATCTTTTTACTTCTATTCCTTGCCTCTTTACCTTATTATAGTTTACATATTGAAACACTGTATATTAGGGTTCTGTTCAGCATAATTTTTCAGTACACTATCAACATTCAGCTCATGCAGGCAGTGAGCTGGTAGGCAGAAAACATGCTTCAGACTGTTTTGATCCTATTTTTTTCATCTATTAGGTTTATTGGTTAAATTTTTTTATCCTATTGATTATTCAGGACTGACACCACTGAAGCCTGCTTTAGGCATAAGTAAATACTCCATAAACTGAATGTTGATGTTTTCTCCATAAAAGGCAGTAACAACCTGCCCTTCAGTTTTTTTGCTAGAAAATACACTGGGTAAATACAGACTAAGACTATATCAATGATGATATGATCCATCACCTCATTATAGCTCCTGACTTTCCCTAATATTTGTGGTCCCACAGTCTTGTAAGTACTGTTGGAAAGCTGAACTTTTCACTACATGTCTGATCTTCTATGGAGGCTGGTTAAAGACAAGAGGGGCACCAAACTCTTAGTGTCAGGGCACCCAGGGCTTCGTGGATGGACCCTAGTTAGAGTGGATTCCTTTTTTTTTTTTGAGATTCCTTTTGTTGCCCTCTGATGATAAAATATATCCAGGCAAAAAGGCAACTTAAGGCAAAATAAAACAAAAATCCCAAACACTGTCTTCAATCTGTAAAATTTTGCATTAGTCTTCAAGTAGTACATCAGTTTTTTACAGTGCATGTATTTGGTTATGTGCAGGTCTGTACATCTACATGTATTCACAAGACTAGCTCACGACTGTCAGACGTTGACAGAAATTTCCCCCAGCAGGGTCTTCATTGTAGCCTAGGAGTTGCGGCATACTTTACTAGCAAGTGCTGTGCCTTCCTCCTGCTTGTGTTTGCACTGTGGCAGCACCTCATCACCATATGCTCTCACTCACGTCTTTCTTCTGTCACTATTTACCCTCAGGTCCTACCAGCATTTTAAAAGAGTCTGGACATTATTATCTCCAGATCTGGCTCCATGAGTCTCTTCAATTAATAATTTAACAATAACTCACTGGGAAGGCTGTTATGTCATGTCAGCTGAATGCTAAAGAATGTAAAATGCTTACAAACTTATTTTGTGTTGATCTCTGCAGACTAAGGCACTTAGGATACTGTTTTTACAGCGTAATACAGATAGAGCACACATTAGCAGAATACACCGCAGTGTAAAACACTGGGCATTCCTAGCTAACCATAGTTTTTCTATAATCTGACATAAACCATGGCTTACATCCAAAACTCAGAGTGGCTTCACTGCTTCTGACAGTTCCAAAGATATTCGACACTACACAGACATATTTTCCAGCATCCCTTGACTTCTCTGGATTATTGATAACAAGTCTGCCTCCCACCATACTGTAGCGCTCCTTTGTTAAATCAATATCCCAGTTGTTGAGTTTCCACCTATTAAAAAAGAAAAGCCAGATGTAAGATTTGGCCCCAAAAAGCAAACCTGGTAAGAAATATGATGTGAAAAATAACTCATAAATTGTGATAAACTATACAGGAAGTTGTTAATATACTTCTATAGAAGTTTTAAGTTTTCCTTCAGCAAGAGGCACAGATTTGAATTCCAGAGGTCTTTTAAACATAACAGTCTCAGTTCTGCCTTCTTGGAGTTGTGACATAGTTTGTTAAAACATAATTTCTGTCCAAGCAGTAAGAGATGCTTGAGCTGGCTGTGAACGAGCTAGCCAGTCACCAAACACAGAGATTTTAAACATATCTCAAATAAATATCTAAGGCCAGACTGGATAAAAATATACTCCCTCTGCACCTTTAAAGTACGGGGTAAAGAGAGATTTTTGTAAACCTGCCGCAGATAATGAAAGTGTTTTATAAAACATAACGTGCCGGTAAAGTCAGTGCAAAAACTGTGGCATGCTTCATATAAGACCTACTTACTACTACTTCAGAAAATTGCTGGATGCTCTTCCCTTAGTTATGGTAAAACGCCACAGCCAATGAACTGAATTCCTGCAATTTTCACTTGAGGGATTAAGACAGAAACTGGCGGCCCAGTTATGGCCCTGACCAATTTCTACTTATTTTAAGAAATGTTAAAAAACACGGAGCGGGTACCAGTACTCAGGATTTATATTTGTGTCTGTTACTGTGTCCACAAGAGGGAGCCCATAATCTTAGATAGGAACTGCCTGGTTCCTGTGCACAAATAGCAAAGATGCAACTTTAATACATTTAAAGATAATAAAATTATTTCTGCATAAATATTTTCTTTTTTCGTAAGTTAAGGTTAGGCATTAGTATTTAACAATGAGAACACACAAAATACCTGTTCATTCACTACTGAAGATGTACCAAAATATGCAGAATTCTCATTTGGAAGTGGAACTTGCAATTGTCATAGAAAGAAACAATAGTAAGAGTGGCATGAACAAAAAAATAAATTTAAGAAAAAATCTAACGAAATAGATGAATTTTAAAGATGCAGCAAATAGCATTTTGATCTTACAGAATTCTAGAGGTGTCAGTCCTGTGACACATACTGCATGTCTGTGTTAGAAAAATGAAATATATCCTCTGTTCAGAAATATTTAGGATTAAATGTCCTGAGCACAGCTTATTCTGCAGTGAAAATGGCAGGAAGGACTTATTTACCTCCGAGATATAGAAGAATTTTGGCTCAATAACTGTTAGAGGATGAGATAAAGATAACATATTGAGGTATACGAAAAACAATGATGTCAGGAAATATGAAAAGGGGCCTTATTCTGTACTGCAATTATCATCACATCACCTATCAGTGCTAATTGTCAGATCTGTTCCTAGACAGAGAACCTCTGGAAGTGCAACGCAATTCTTTGAGAGTGATTTTGCTAGTTCGGATTTTGCTGAGCCCACAACAGATAAAGAAGAATGTCAAAATTTATTTAGAGCCTGTAATCATCATCTATAGATGGTACGTTTACAGTCTTGCAGACAAGGGGGTGGGAGTCTCTGGACCAACTGGAAGGGATGGGGAAGTATATCAAAGGGCATCAAATCTTAGGATATGTAATCTCTCCACACTTTCCAAGCATGGCAAGAGTAAGTAAGTGCAACAAAATGTCATATAGCAGGATCATATTCAAATGGTGGTTCTGTACAGGTAAACAATCTGTTAGCGTATTTTTTAAAGTGGCAATGAAGACTAAATAAGCTGTTTTGATGGAAGAACACCATAGCTGACTACACTACTGTAACAGATTTAAAAGAATAGCCAGCAGACTTGGTTTTTCTGTTCTAGAAACCAGTCCGGGAACACACATGAGTACTGGGGGCAGGTCATAGGGTAATTTACTGAAATGGATCTCTTTTGCTGGCAAGAAATTGTGTCTGTCCTTAGCACAATGACTGCACTTTTCCACCTATGATCAGGTTGTAATTTAGTTACAGTCTTCATACTGACAATCTTAAGTACATTTCTCCTTACACAATGAGCAGATAATGGCTGACAAACTCATATGAATGCACAATAAAGAATTGCTTTCCACAACAATATAATTATTGTGAAAGAGGTCATGTGGGAATCTGTATTAGAACTAGTTGAAATATTTTTTCACAATAAAGTTTTTCATGTCTTCAGTAGCATAGCTGACACATCCTTGATCATCGCTCTACAACACAGCACATGCAAAAGCAACATGGGATGTAGAATATCCAGGTTCAACAATCAATACTTCTCCTTTCAATGCAAAATAGAATGAGAAAAGCCATTCTGAATCAAGAAGAACAAAGACTCAACTCTCAGTCAATCTCAGCTTAAGCCAAAAAGATAGCCTCTTAATTTTTTTTAAAGGTCACTTTTTTTTTTTTAGATTTACATATGGATCAGTATTTCTTTCAAAAGCTGAAAATATTTAGCACAATATACTGTTTTTAACACTTGATTAGACACTGTGGCGAATCGAATCAAGTTTGAGTCTTACTCAAAAATTGCGTATCTCCCCATTTTTTCCTGCCTTGAAGTCTTTGCTCCAACCTTTTAAGACAGTCAATCATTTAATAACACGATCTGAAATAGCTGCTGAATAAAATATGCAAGATCTGAAAATCAAAACAAGAGATGTTACCTGTAAGTAGGAAAAGGAACTGCTCGAGCTCTGCAGTTCATTGAAACTTGTCCATCTGAAGATTCTTCTGGATAGATGGTATCGATAGGTTGCTCCTCAAAAACAGGTCCATAACCTTTGTTTCCTTCCTCTGAAAACAGAAATGAGTTTCAAATTAATCCCTTTTTAATTAGTAGTCAAACTGAAGACTAATTTGCATCACACATTCAAGAATCAAAATGTGAAGGCAAAATAGTGAGTCACTCAAAGTTAAATTCTATATGCTTCAGCAAAACTGGGGCAGTGCAGGTAACAGAAGTGCTGTCTGTCCTTCACTGTCTCCTGCCTTCTGAGAACCAAAGTAACTCAAACTTTTTTCCTCTCATACTACCTTGTGTGCCTTCTCTGATGAAATTAATTATTTGTCACTGTTTAGGCCAAATGTGGAGATAATTAGGAACTGAAGATATGCCCCTTGAAAATACAGTGAGACCAACTTACTTCACAGAGAACAACAAATTCTAACCAAAATGGTTCATATCCAAAACAAATACCCATAGTTATTCCTGATCTTATAGCCTAATCATCTCCAATGATTTTATGTATTTAGAAAGAATCTTTACTACATCAGACAAAAAAACCCCTTATGTTGGGTATCAAAGCCGAAAATTACATTGTTTCCAGATCACACCTGTCTTTCTTTTCAAGCTAAGGTATGTATTAGCTTTCTACACTCCAAAATACAATTGTAAAAAGGTCCTACGCTGAAAATAATTTCAGTTTGCAAAGTCAAGCACTTAAAGGTGAATAAATGTAAAACAGGTTTGACAACAAACTGTATTTTTTAATCTTCATCCTTCATTTGTGGATGCTGTTGTAAAGTTGGTAGGGTCTGCCCACCCCTGCTGCACTCCCTTCTCCTTTATCTCCTCCAAGCATACAAGGTTGTTCTTTGGGGTCTAAGAAGCAAGACTAAGAGAAAAGGTAGAATGTTCTGGGAAAATTCTTCTCAGTAAATCCAGGATGAAACTGTTCTTTTTTTCCTGTGAAAATGTCAAATACGCATTCTAGGTACAGAATGATGGTGTGAGGAGACAGTGCATGCTCCATATAGGTAAAATTCTGAGACAACACAGTTGCCTAATTCTCCTAGGTCTCTACTGACACTGAAATAACAGTATGGACACTTGTAAGCAAATTCATGGGAGAACAAAGGAGTACATGGCTATTAACAGGTTCACTTCCCATTCAAGTTCAGAGCCTTGCTCTAAATCCTAGAGATGCTAGAGACTTGTAAAATGACTGCAAGAACCTTGAAAAACAAGAAAAACAAACAAAACAAGCACAGTTTTACTAATAAGATCTTCTGAGATGGCTGAATAATTTAACTCAAAAGCAATGGTTAAGGATGGAAATAATTTTCAAAAGCAATGGTTAAGGATGGAAAAATTCTAACATTTTGCAATAGTATCTCTGCTGCCTATAAAAATTTGCTACGTCTTGTAATTTAAAAAATCTTCTCAGATCAGTAAATAAACTGGCAATGTAAAAGATGAATGTTCTTAAATCAAATGATGATTTTGTACTCATGCCCTTAAAAGTCCTGTCTTTGGTTCTAAAACATTTTAGACTAAATTAGGCAGTTTTTAGGAAACCTATAAAAGAAGAAAGAGTCTATCTATATACCTAAGGAATGTGAATTATACGAGTGCAGAAATACCACATATACATAAAACACTCTTCCTGCAGATACATTTTTTATTGTTCCTAAATTCCCTATTCATAGATAGACACCGGATTGCAGCACTAGAAGACTGGTTGCAGATAAAAAGCAAGTTCTCTTTGAACTCCAGTTTTGGGGGGAAAAAATTACCATTCCCCTTGAGGACAGGTCCAGAAGACACTGTTATGCTGTGAGATATATGGTCATGCAACTTAATTTTCAAAAACTAATTCATGTAATGAGAATTCTTTCAAAGAAGCAAAGAAGAGCAGCTAGAAAGGCAGAGCTTTTGAATAATGGTCTGCTTTCTTTCATATTTTAAAGCAAAACATGATATAAAAATCTACATACTGCTAGACCAAAAGAAGAACTAATTTAAGACTGAAAAGGCAAGATTCATGTACTTGCTCAGAGGCTGGAATGACTAAGCCAGAAACCTGATGGCATGTTCTGTGCAGTTCTTAAATATGAATACAGAATAGCAACAGCCTCTAGCAGCAAAAAGCTGTATCATATGCAGCTGACTCCTCACCTTAGGACTCAAATGATGTTACAGAGCACTTAGGCATTTCACGGCATACATTTTTAATGAAGTCCGCACTACTAATCATACTGAGTGAACGCCTGCTTCTCACACCTATCAAATGTGCTTTATAAAGGCGCTTCCGCTGCAATCTATTATGAATCTGGTTTCAGGTGTCTGTCTGAGCAGAATAAGATGTGCACACTGACTTTCAGGTTTGGCAAACAATAAACCTTTCATTCTCAGCCACAAGGTTAGTGTGGACCAGTTGTATGAAACAGCACATGGGAGAAAAGAGAAGAGAAAGGCGCTGTGAAAAGATGTGCAAGAAATGTTCACACTTTAAGTGAAGTATCATGACTGTGTGACAAAATTTGGAGAGTGTGGAAGGGCAGACTAAGAGTACAAGGAAAAGCATCAGCTCACTGAACTTGTGCCTACATGAAAAACAGAAGCAGAAGTAGAGAAAGAAGAAGGCAATGGATGTATTAGGCAAACTGAGGATGTGAGGAAGAGCACATTCCCTATATTTGGGTCCTGCTTTGGACAAGAGGATGGACTATCTTATCTCTCAAACAGTGCCCTATTTTTGGGTACATTTCTTGTGATTTGTATTTTAAACTGAGCAAAAGCTATCACCTGACTATTAAAGGCATTCTTCAGTGAATTCTGAAAACAAGATTCAGACCTTCCAATAGTCCTAAAATGTATTAGGAAGTCTGTGCAAAGGTCAAGAAAATATCTTCTCAACTGATGGGATCATGGATCCTGTATAAGAACCTTTCCCTCTGGAAGGTGGTCCTGTCATCCGTTCTCTAACTGACACTTTGCAGCCGAGCAGTGTAATTTCTCCTCTAGGCTTTCCTACAACACCACTCGTGCTTGTCTGACTTCTCAGGCAGCTGCTAAAGCTAAAGAGAGTGGAAATCTATTCAATTCTTGCTTTCTGGCTTAGTTTTCTGTCAGTTTAGTGAGGTGAATTTGTTCACTGATGAAGACCTGTGCCAGGGCAAAGGATGAAATAGGAGCAGGGTTATAGGCTTCCACCTTCTGCGTGAAAGAAGTCTTATTAACTGAACTATCTGAAAGAACTACTATTTAAGTAAAATATATTGATCTGGAAGCCTTACCACTACTTACAGATGCGCTGCAAAATTATATAAACACACCTTAATGCCCCTGAACAAGCCTGAGAGAGATCATAATATAAAATATCCAACACATTCAGAGAACAAGTTATCAAAAGGATGTCTGAAAATAACAATCACAAACCACCTGAGGCAGTTTTTTCAAGTCATCTCAAGAAACACCTCTCAAGAAGAGAGAAAAGGAAGGCACAATAAAAAGACTTATTTAGTGCATCCTAATTCCACAGATATTTAATTCAGGAAATGTCAAACTTTTCCATATAAATACATGGAAAATTAAACTAGCTTTCCATATAAAAATTAACTAGCTTTCAAATGGCTTATTTTTGCATGCTATACACTCACATAGAACAAAGAGACAAAGAGATTTTCCAGCCCATATTCACTCCTTTTTTATTACTTAGGCAATAAAAAGAACAACTAAAACCAAATTAATAGCCAATCATGCTTGTGTCAGTCTTCTATGGATCTCTGCACCTCACATTCTTCCGTTCTCTAACCATTTGCCCATTCGAAGGGCCTTGCAGCCTCCATATACCCTGCTCCCAATTCTCCCTCACCTCCTTCTCCTCTTTGGTAAGGAAATTATGCTTATCTGTAAATATAAAGGTAACGTAAAACCTTCTGATATGCCACCATATAGGTCCACTTCTTGTGTCTTATTTCCAGAAGCCTAATCACTGTCTGTTATTAGAGAGCACACTTCATTATTAGAGATCATATTTCATTAGTTCGGTCTTTTCTTAATATAAAAGTCCATGTAAATTTTTTAATTACATGTAATGTTCTAACTACACTGGCACTAAATTACTCATGACAGGTACAAATTTTACAACATAGCAGACAAATTCTTACTTGATATTTGAAAGATGAATAACTTGAACAACGCTGCATATAAGTCACCATAACATCAGTAGGAAGAAGGGAAGGGACTGATTCATCAAAATCAAATGCAGTTATTGTACGTTAAAAATGCCCATGTAACCTTCCAGTTTACAGATCTTCATTTAAAAACACATAGAGGGAAATTATTAATTCAGTTCATTATACTAGAGGGTCTGATTATCTGTCCTTTACATGGGCTTGTTGCTGACAAGAGGAAGGTTGGGTAGGGTTGGGGAGAGTATGGTGACTTGGTCAGTTTGCAATCCGAGCATCAGGAGACTGAGACATGCAGAAGATATCTGGTAAGAGCATCCCAGGAATGAAACTTGTAACACTGTGCAAAAGGGAGAATGCAGGTGTTATGTCTATGGTGATTTTCTGGGGGAATGGCAAAGTGCTCTTGGGCTGCTTTGATGTTATTATGATAAAAAGAAGTAGATATATCTATAAAGGTCCTGTGGGTTTAACTGTGTCTCTTTGGGTATCTGCCTTCATGCAACTGTAAAGTCTGGAGAGCTGTCCCAAATCCATTTACGAGGCAGAATTTAGTGCTAGATTAAATTTGATATTAAATATGACAAATGGGACTTTGTCAAGAGCTGAAGACATCTCTCAAGTTTAGCAATTTTGTATGTCATAAGAGAACCAAGTAAATGGCAACCCCAGGCAGCTGGCACATTGTGGCTGAAGTATGGCATCTTACTTACACTGTAGTACTTCATTTAACAGTCAGGCTCATCACCACCACCACTAATTTTTAATGGCTCTTTCTAGGTTCAATTACGATCTTTTCTTTTTTTCTATCAGTTCTACGCTTGGATAGCTTCAGAGAGTTAGGAATTTCCTGGATTGGCACTGATGAGGTGAAGATCGGCTGCTGGTGCACTGTTTTCCAGGACATCAGGTTAAAGGAGCAAGTTACAGCAGAAAAAACACAGTGCAATACATTTCCTCTGACTTTTGTTGCTACTTTTCAGCATGGAGAATCACAAGGCTGATATGTAATACACAGGCAGCGAATGCACATTGAGAAGGAAAGAGCTGATGATCTGAATCAGGACTTCCGTATCATATGGCAGAAAATATGGAGATGGGAACAAGAGACCACTGTGTTCATTGGGAAATGCAGCTACTAATAATTACACATTACTTCACGGTTAACATTTAACAACCACAATAATTCAAATACATCTGTTTTCTTCTGTTCATGGACAACTGCACAGGAAGTTCACAGGAAGTTAGTCTATAACTGATCTAAAGTGTTATTTTGCAAAGAACCTGAAATGGACCATTCCTGCAATTTTCTTAATTATTTGTAAAGACTGCTATCTGTCTTTTCAATATACTGATTCTTACATTTTGCATAATCAATTCTTTATCGAATCTGAATACGGAAAAGTAGAAGAAAACAAAAAATTCCCAAAGTGAATAGCATACAGAAATTTTACAGCTAGTCTTTTCTAGTGATTTACTCTAATGTCTCTCAAATACAGGTCACTAAACCACATCAGACTCTTGAGCATCATTCTGTCTTCATATGGCTAGTATGTAAAGAAGCAAAAATCCGGTAAATTAACATTTACTCTTATTTTACATGATATATTCTTCCATGTTATCTTACAGGGGGGTTATAATCTATATTTCCACACAGGAGCTTGGTGTGTCCTCACTGTCCTGTAAGTAGTAGAGTGAATCTTGCCAACAAACTTTGTCATGCTGTCGCTTAATATTAAATCTGGTTTTTACTGATACCCCTTGCCGGTGATAATTTTAAGTGATCTCAAACAGTCCTTCATAACATCCTCAAATTAAACAACAAAAAAAATAGAGAAGCAATGGAACCATAATCAAAGAAACAGCTCTCTCCTTTTCTTTCAGGAATCTGATTCATCACAAAATTTAAGCATATAAGTTGATCCAAATGAACAAGGTTATGCACAAGTGCATTGTTAAGCACATATTCAAGTCCTCTGCTGAAAAAGAATCAATTCTAAAAACCACAAATGGTGACATGGCTACTGATAGCAAATCACCTTGAAAAGTTTTCCAAAGGTCACTGTCAGAAAGAAACTAAATCAGGTACAAACACTTAAGTTCCCATCACTACCACTGTGCACCAATATAAAATTATTTTAATTAACATCTCTATTTTTCTAATGAGTCTTGTCCTTCTCTTTCTGTTCCTGCTTCCTGTACACCTATCTATTTCCCTGGCACTTAACATTGCCAAAAGGGGCTGCCTGAGACAGTCGCAGGGTGTGAGTACTGATCTACCCGAAAGTGTTGTATCCAGTTACATGTTTTAACATGAGAGAGGGACAAGGATCTGTTGACATGGTGCATGGCTAGATTAACCTTGAGTGCTAAAGGATGCTGAATGCAAGAGCCATGGAGTCATTTATTTTCAGTCAAAGTTGTTAGGCTCCACATTAGCCTTGCAAGACCAGAAACCATTTGATATTTAGAAGTAGATCTTGCACTGTTTCCAATACATCAGAGAAATGAGGACCCACTCGTGTCTGAGAAGGTCATGCTCATAAATAAGATGGTCTAGGAATGAGCCAAAGTATGTCTGCGAGGTGTGCGGGAACATAAACACGGCACTTCCACATTTCTGAGCACTGTGATCACAAAACACATTATGATTATTTATTCATGAATGTCAGACACTCAGCAGTAGCATGAAATGGTCTTCTAAGATCCAAACAGGGACAACAGAGACAAGGTAAACAGGTATTAAGTATATCCATTCACTTATTTTTTTGGAAGAAAATTATTGTCTCTCTTTAGAAAATGTGAATAATTCTGTATGCTGTGATAAAAAGCTTTAAATAGCGTAGATTCTAGCCCTCAGTTCAGAAACGCATTTTTAAACCTACTGTTCTGGAAAATGTCCAAGCATGAATAATTTAAGGTTTGGGGGCTTGACTGTTTTTTCACTTCTCTCAGTCATGTGGGAAAAGTTGTACTTGGCATTCATGGGAAGCTTATGTGCTGAAGCAGTAATGTATTCATGTTGAAAAAACTCATGATGCAGCTTCATCGCGATGGAGAAGAGAGGGGTACATCCTAAGTGTAAGCCATCAAGATGCTAAAGGGAAATCATTTACCAAGATCCAGTCAGCACTCAAACAGAAAAGGTAACCACTCCAGCACTCCCACTTCTTATTATATGAAAGACTTAGATGGCCTTTGGGAAGGCTGCCTCTATTTTTCTGGACCCAAAGAAGCAGGAGAATTACTTCTATTTCCTATGTGCCAGTGAGCACCTTGAAGAGCCACATAGTTAATGATGTACTTTCTCCTTTTCAACAAGTTTCAAGTATGAAAAGCTCCAGCCCCTGGCAGAGCAAGTTTCTCCACTTGTGCCTAACAGGCACAGTTTTCTTGTCTTCTCATACTGCCAAGAGGAATGTCAGCCAATACCAATTATTGTATTTTAAACATATTCCCATTTGCCTATTCAATATTTAAATTTTTAGGTCGTTCTTCCTTAAAAACATAAGTATTACTTCAAAAGTGAGTGAAGAGCCGAACATGCTGATCTCATGGGAAAGTGAGTGCCTGGCAAACTAGGGATGAAGCTAAAGTACAGTAGTTATTCTGCACAATCCCCCCACAGAAGCCTTCCCAGTGCATATGAAATACCAGCAACAAACTCAGAAATTCAGCATGCTGTCTAACAGCATCCCCATGTACTCATCAAAACAACAGCCTTGCAGTGAGAGGCTCTGCGATTTACTGGCTTTCTTCCTTTACCAGCCTTCTCTAAAGTTTCAGTTCCTAGTGACTTTTGGAAATTTGGTTGCCTAAAAAGCAGAAGAGCTTTTGACATTTTTACCCCAGACTATTGCCTTGTTTTGCACAATTCAGAAGAGTTACTAGAGGGACAAGTTGCATTCTAAGGCATGATCTGACCCAAACTCAGGAACTGTCTGGCTCTGCACTATCAAATACCAAGGTAAAAAAGTAGAACAGTTTCATGAGAAATAAATTATCAGAGGGACATTTTTCACTATTGATTCCTTTCACAGCCAAATGTAATCAACTATTCATTAAGCACAATAAAATACAGGGTCTTTGCAGCTTTTAACTAGTCTTTCAGAAGAACAAAACAAGTTGTAGCTGAAAAACAGTCTTAATTCTTTTGGTGATAGGTTATTATCCCAAGTGAAGACACATTTTAGTTCACTGATTTATATGGGAAGTAGTGGATGACAGAAAAGTTTGAAATTCAGACTTAGCAACGGGACATGAATCTAATGGGGAGTCAAAGGCAACTTGGAAGTACATTGGAGCAATGTCAGGGGGAAGTGGAGAAGAGTCAAATATTATTAGTAATAGGCATGAAATAACTTTTTTGGCACTGGTCTGACAATCACTGACATGTTCCCTGAGGAGTGATTTGCTGCTCTCATTTGCCTTGCACTACTCAAAGTGCACTCTGAAGAGCAACACTTATAATAACTGCCTGTTCTATCAGTAAGTCGAAGACCGAATTATTTACGGCTTTTTCACCAGTTTATATCTGCAAGACTATATTTCAAACACTAATTTACCTGGAAAATAAATACTGCTCCTGTCTCATTGCAGAAGATGATCTCTGCCTAAACCTCTGATGCACTGATTCATGAAATCTTGGCTTCCCTTCAGTTAAGTAAGTACACATTCAGCACCGATGTGAAATGGCCAGTCAATGAAACAGTTCTCAATTTCTGCCTTTGATTACCACAAAATAGAACTGGATAAAAAATCAAGGTGTTTACTCCAAAGCAAACTCTAAATTCCTAAAAACATACGTATTTCACTTTGGGAATTTTTTTAAGAATTTCCTGCAGTGAGAAAAAGAACAATTTGAAAACAAATAAAATCCCTTAGCTTATAGAGTCTCCAAATACCTGTCATCACTTCAGGCCCAATTCTGAACATCTCAAGTCAGTGCAGCTTTAGGTTCCTAGCTCTTTGTTTCCCAAATACTTCTAGCTGTTAAAGTCTGAAAGCTCTCAACGCTCAGTCAAATACATGAATTCTGAATACTTTCAGGTTTTTTGGCTGATATCTTTGAACCTGGGGACACCCATAGGGTGAGACATCTCAAAACACAACGTATCTGGAAGCTGCCAGTTTCCTGGGTCCAGAGTAGTTAATATAGTAGTAGGTCTGCTTAGGAAGCATGGATTGCAAAAACCTACACTACAGAGTCTCAGATGTGTTTGCCAAAGGCAATTTACAGAGTAGTACCACCTAGAACTGTGGATCCAGCACCACAGAAGGCAAGGGGAGACAAATGTACTTCCACAGAAAGTGTGTTTTACTAAAAGGTGCTAAAGCAATTTCTTAAATCCTCTGCTTTCAACATCTGCTCCCAGTTAACTTGTCTCTTCACTCTGGAACTTGGTCTGTTTTGTTATTTAAATGAGAACTCATGATCTTTACTCATAAACTGTCCCCAGTTCACATATCTTCCATTGCTGTTGACACTGCCACCTTTCCCCTTGATAACATCATGTGTGAAAGAACACCTCCCAGAACTTGACCTGATCACTCTACTTGTGCTCCTTCTCTCTCTTCAGTATCTTTCACTTTTTAACCACACTGAGAACACTTTCAACCAGCCCCTTGTATTTCATCTTGGTTACTGCAGATACATATTTTCCGGATAGTATGGATTTTCATTGCCAAGAAATATATTCAAAAGGAAAATTTGCTAAGACTAACTGCCAGCAGCTCTCACACCCATTTGAAATGAGAAACCCTCCAGCAAGATTCCAGTGCTGGGGCTGAGCAAAGACTGCAACACCAGATTTATATAACCTAGATGGGTGCCATAAACCCTAGATGACAGAAGCAGATTTTCTCTCCACACAAAAGGTTATTTAATGATTTATGCAAAGTAGAGCAGGTCCAGGAGCAGAGTGTGCGCACTACTCATGCTTGCAGTACTACACTAACACCCTCTGATTATATCAAACTAGGAATCTTCCACCTTGGAGAGCAGGGTCATACCTTTAGAGATGATCATAGGTCTTAACTTTGGCTTTTGATGAAAAATGCAAGCAAGTATTTATTCCATACCAGAAGATAAGTTAGGAAATTTCTTTGAATGGTAACATCACTATTAGAACCTGCCCTGGATTCACAATCCTTCACACCAATGGCTCCTATCTTCTTGTGGGAATCTAAGAGTGCCAAGAACAGTCCAGTGAGAGATCAAATGAACCCTGCTATGACAGTGTCAGTGTGTACTCATGCTGCATGCAGTGTCATGATAGCCCGCTTTGGTCTTCTGATGTCACTTAGTTGTGACCCTCACAGCACACAACCTTCCAATGCCATTCTAAGGCACTTGCCAGGAGGTTCATTCTGGTGCCAAGGTTTTTTTTTGCTTCTGGGCACAACAGTGATGTGCAGAATACACAGTAACATTAGGCACAGGCAACATTAGGCACAACAGTAGTAACACAGGCATTTGGTCCTGCCTGTCAAGAAATTACCTGAACATTTGTTCTCCTTGATTGTCTCAACTCTTTTATCAACCAGTGTCCAGCACTTGCTTGGCTACTGCAGCTGATTGTTTTGTTTGATGTCAACAAGTCCAGAGCAAAATCACATGTGTAACATTACTGATAGCAGTGGACAGGTTTTTTTTTTGTTATTATTTTTTTCTTTCAGGAAAAGCCCAGCATTGAATTAAAGTGGTGAGTTTAAAGTTTTAATTTTGGTGCTATCAGCAAGCCTATTATCTTAACAAAGAAAAAAACTCTTGAAACACACAGCAAATATATTGTGAAGGTATGGATTTTTATTAGGCATCAGTAAATCCTCCATCAAACTCAGACATGGAGTAAAGAACAGCATTCAAAACCGTAGAATAAAGTAGTGTTCCTGTAGAACAGACAACCTCAAATCTAAAGTCCAGGTCTGTCTTTTTTTCTAAACCAGAAATCATTCCTGTGAGCTCTGGACTAATTCCTTAAAGGCAATGAGCTTACATCAGAGTATTAATCAGGCTTTTTCATTCAATAATAAGGAATATGGTCACATGGTAGTGAAATTGAGGCAATGCCTGAAATAGTATCCCAGATTAAGCAAGTTTGTGACCCTCAAAGTAGGGAAGGACCTAAAGCTTACCTTGAAAATAACCAAAACATTAGTATACAAGGTTTGCACTTTTCAAATATTGGTCGATATTTCGTGCATGCTCTGTTTACGGTAACAGTATAATTCATCACAGCAACTGAAAACCAGCATTCATTTGAATTGGCATGGAAATTGGAAACAAGTTTACAAACCTCAAAGTTGTTTGGAACAGTTGGAATTTCACCTTTTCAAAGACCTCCTTCCCTTTCCTAAAATGGAACTAAAATTTCAATTGCAAACATTTCTCTAAATTCAGATGCTAGAAATATGACTCCAGAATGTTTTAATATTTATGGCCCCACCTCTATTTACGAAACATTTTATAATTGTTAATAAAAAAATTAAGTCAGAATATGCAGAACTACTCCACTGTATTATGAAAACTACCACTACACAGGGCTTCTGAAAAAGTATGAATTTTGAATGGTGTCAATAATATAGAATTTTGTTTTTCATTATTTTAAACACATTGATCATCTGTGCACAACAGACAATTGACATACTTTTTATAACCTAGAGAAAGATTTCATTCTTTATATCAAATTAGAACAGACAACCTCAAATCTAGAGTCCAGGTCTGTCTTTTTTCAAACTTTTTATTATGTCAGCCATTCCAATAAATATGCTTCCTGCTAGTTTCATCGTTCACATTTAGTAATTTGTTGTATCTGCACAAATAAATTAAAGCCATACAAACATTCTAATTGTCCTTGAAACACATAAAACTAACAACAGTTAGCTTAATGAATTAACACAGGAGATCATCTTACCTGCCAGGGAGTAGACAAAACAGGGTGTAATAAGATGATAGATGAAGAACCAAACGGTTATCTTCTGTTCAGCCATTATCTCAAAAGGAATTGTGCACTGCAATACCATCATTCAGAGAGCTAAAAATGCCTGTTATAGAGAAAGAAGAGAGAGTAAATATTTCTGACATAAGGCTTTATCTCATATCACATTTAGCCTGGCAGATTACGTGACTAAACTGAATACTTAAGAGTTAATATAGGAGAGAATCTTTTGAATAATAAATGCATCATCAGAATTTCTGGATCAAATGAATGATCTCTATTATTCAGAGAGCACTCTGCTTCGGAGTACTCAGATTTTCTGGTGATAGAATAATATGGTAAATGTTAAAACTAAATATCCTTTTTTGTACTTATCTTCTGGATTCTACCCTCCATTTCAATAAATACTACATTTCAATTCGTGACTTCAAAGTCTGTAAAAAGAAGACTACAGTGAAACTGAAGAACATTCATCTCTTTCAGATTCATGTATTTTGTCTACTACATCAGTATTTTAAACTTTCAATATACAATTAATGGTCCTTCACAAAGGTGGTTTTATTTTTTATGAGTTTCCTTTTAATTAAAGAATATAATCATTATCGCAATGTTGTTTTCAAAGGTTTCTCTTTTCCACAGGGGAGAATGCCTATATATATACTAAAACCACGCTAAGAAAGCATGCAGCTTCTTTTGAATATTCTAAGATTTAATTAACAATTTTTCAGACACTTCCGTAAGATTCGTTACTACTTTCAACCAGCATCTTTTGCTAGCTTTTTGTTTCTTGCTGGGGACTATTATCTATTTCTTTAGGGAAATGTGTCATCATGTTTGCAGTGTGCAGTTCTCTGGGTTTTTTTGATGGATTTCTTGTTATGAATATGTAAATGCATCCTTTACACCCATCACATCTTGTTCTTGCTTCTTGATTGGTGCTGTAGCACTGGTTAAGAACTTCACACAAAGCAAGGCTTTCAGCTTATCACTGAAAGAATACTATATCTCAGGCACATGCTGATATCATCCAGTCCTCTCAGTATATTAATTTTGTTACTATTTCATTATAAAATATGCTTATACATACTTAAACACCCCCCAGTAACAGGCATCCCAGGACACAGTGCATGCTGAAAAAGAAGACTTGTAGATGTAGCACTTCCGGACATTGTTTAGCAGCAGACTCTGGCAGTGCTTGGTTAGCAGCTGGACTCAATGATCTCAAGAGGTCTTTCCCAACCTAAATGATTCTATGATTCTAATATTGCACTGTCACTTTTTGCAAGGTGTAATCTCAATGCTCCTGTTTTCCAGCCTCCCATGCCAGGAGTTGATGACTGACAGTGACTTCTACCGTTTACCATGACTCTTGCCCCTTCCATGTCAAAATTTTCACTAAACTGTTCTTTATTTCAAAAATACAAATATTTTAGATCTTGTTTTGAAACTGCCCTGTTTCCCACCTCCAATATCAGTTGGGGCAGTTTTAAATCACAAAGCACAAGTACAAATACACTTGACTCCCTAAGTATGGTCGAGATAAATCCTGCCCTTATTATAGAGAGCCTCTCATTGGAGCTGCTGCCAGACATGCCTGCTGCAGCTTATGTGTCTCATGTCTCCCTTTGAGCTGGCTAGGAATGTGTCTTGGCCACTGGGGCCTTTTACTTGTCTCATCTTTCTCAGAATAATGCTAAGATGTTCATTTGAACATGCCTCAAACAGTGAACTTTCCTTAGAACAGAGTTTCAGGACTGTTTTGATAAATTCATAAAGCAGGAAAATGATGAGAAATATCACAAGAAAATCTTTCGGCTCAGAAATTACAGGAGCTGTTGCATGTCACGTTTTTTCCTCTTTTTTTAGCAGAATAAATCCTTAATAAAAAATTAAAAACTATATGACCCTACAATTATGGCTGCTATATGAAAACTGTGCCCAGCAGAACACAGACAAGAGTTAAACAGTGATTCCCCAGAACTGAGATTTATTTACAAATATTCCCTAGGAAAAGACTCTTACACTGGCAACAAATGCGTATGCTTACTGTGGCTGGATCCAAGAAGAAAAATTTACTTAACATTTTTACCTTCCCACTTCTGTTGGAACTAAAGTTTCTTCAGATTCTGTCACACAAAGGACATCCACAACTATTTCAGGCATCTACCTTGACCAAGGTATGAACTACTGTGTCTGTATGATTCATCTAGAAGACAGTGGTAGGTTAGACCAAGAAATGACTTTGTATACTTTTCTGGCAGCCATGCCCTGGCTATGACATCCTTGTGATATGACACTGCCTTGCCTGAAACATTTGTTTCCAAATGACATGAGTAAAATTGCATAGTTATGCTGAAATAATTAAATAGCAAAGAAACAAGAACTCTTTTGGGAACAACGGTAATTACAGCAGCTCATGGTGATAATAACTGTGTTCAAGTATATTGATAGAGGAGACTGTTAAGAGCATTGTGTTCCCTGACATTATAGTCACAGATGGAAGATCCCTCCTCCCTCTCTTTAGTAGAATTTACATTCAATTTTGGAAAGATACAACGTCCTCTAGCTCTCTAAAAATCCCTTTTTGCTGGATCAGGAAAAAAAATTGTTTGAACAATGATTCCAATTACAGTAAATAAAAATTGTGTCAGTAAATGCTATAAATACTTCATTTTATTCAGAGACAAAAATATCCACCCTGCCAGGATTTAAATCCTTTTCCTGCTCTCACTCGTTTCGGCTGAGTGGGTTCTGTATATATAGCACAGACATCCCTCCTGATTCATCTCAGCTTGTGGGTGAGAAGCTGTTTCATATCGCCCTGCTGGATTTTGGCAGAACTGCCTGCTATGAGATGAGACAGCACACAGGTTATTGCTGTAAGTGTGAGGTGGTACAGCTGTGCAGAGTGCTACCACCCAGCCGCCCAAGGAGCCGTCCCGGCGCATCTGAGGTAGCAGCACTGGTGCCGGAGGCAGCACCGTGGGCTGCAGTGCTCAGGCAGCACGATCTACTGCCTCTTTTGCTTTACAGCTCTCAATCTTTTTTCTTTGCAGAGTGAGAAGAATATTGCTGCCTAAGTAAAAATCATTCCCGAACAAAAGAACAGCCAAGTCGCTCTTCTCCTCTGAAAAAGCAGAGAGTGAGTACATATCTAGACATACTACCTTCAGTTTGCACAGTACATGATCTTTCTTTTTCCAAACATAGCATCACAATTTTAGCAAACAAATATGACATTTTAAAAATATGCAATAAAATGAGCAGGCATTTAACTGTAACCATGTCATGTTTAGTTACTAACTAATGCTCGTTAACATGCTTAGGTCCCTTTTGACTGTTCCGTTTCCCAAAAGAGCCAGTCACCACTACAGAGCCTTTCCTAGATTCAAAGAAAACAACTTCTGGTGAGCTGCCTGGAGTGCAATCCTCCCAAAGGAGGTTGAAAAAACTGGGGCATTGGCTGCTGAATGGGAAGCATGTTCAGTTTTGAACACAAGGACCTTCCACAGTGCTTCTGGAGGCTTGCAGTGTCTCGTGATGCTTCATTAGGATGAGAGGTGTTCCCA
Source organism: Cnemophilus loriae (assembly GCA_013397755.1). NCBI lineage: Eukaryota > Metazoa > Chordata > Aves > Passeriformes > Corvidae > Cnemophilus > Cnemophilus loriae. The sequence goes on from VZTF01004595.1 coordinate 652,965, forward strand.
GGACACAAAGGTAAACCTGTCTCTCCATAGCATCCAACTGTAAGAATTCTTTAATCACTCAAAATGCAAGTTAGGAAAATGTCTACATTTTCTGCCATATCCTATGTGGCTTTCTTCAGATCTTCAGTGCACTTTGGCATTTATTAAAGAGTAAAAGACATCTATTTTACAGCTATGGAAGCAGACAGTGTTTTCCATCACTTCCCTGCTAAAGCCGAACATGCAGATGACATCATTGTTTTGGAAGGACATAAAGCATTTATAGGGTAGACACAAAAGGAAATTACAAACAGCAGGTAATTAAAGTCAGTTGAATAAAGATTAAGATCAAAGGCAGTACAAATAAGGTACATAATTTACCAGATTTGAAATCAAGAAGGGATAGGGATAGACAAGGGAAAACAGAGCAACAGTGGGGGATGTTGAAGGAGTGAAAAGGAGACAAAGAAAAGATTTCAACTCTACAGAAGGAAGGGATGTCATTTGGGACATATAAGTGATGTGTGGGAAGATGGAAGCAATAAACCAACCCAAAAGGGCAGGTGGAAAGAAAGGCAGAGAGGAATAGTGAAGGAGATGTAGGTAGACAAAGATGTATGAGAATTACCAGTTACCTCTGTCAGTAAATCTCAACAGTTACCACAGAAGAGCTTTCCTAAACCTCGCTTGCCAAGGCTTTCAGAGTGGGAGCAGTGTGATTCCTGCACCAGCCCCTGACATCCACTCAGGGCTCCAGTCAGGAACATAAAGTGCTGAAGGGGAAAAGCAGGGGCAGAACAAAGTGTTTAGGAGTTCTGGCATGGTACACTTAGCTAGGAGAGGTAAATCAAGATGCTTGTTATGATCCTCATTTCCTGGTCTATTATGATAATTATAGACATTCACGTTTTAGAATTGGTAGAGATTCCGTCCAGATTACGCTATAAATAGATACAACAATCTAGAAGAAATCTGTGGTTCTCTACCCTTTTTCAAAACATGAATATATATAATTGCAATAATTCACTAGCAAATTAACACAGTGGCAAGTTATAATCAAAGTCTTTTAGGAGTCACACAATTCTTCAGCCTAATCAGTGTTTTGTATTTGTTTTTACTTCAGACTCTTTCAGTGATTTTTGTAAGCATGTAATTGCTCCTTGTCTTTATTTTCTTAACAGAGTTGGCATTTTCTTCTGTGATAAGTAACTCCTCACAAATCTTATTAGCTGCTCAGTATGTAGCATTACCATGAAACTTTTTAATTAAAAAAGTAATTATGTACATTGCTTATTATTCATTGTATCACTCTGTCCTTTTCTGCTATTTTGGCCTTTGCAAATTAATTTTGTGATCAATGAAGGAGTTTTGACAATGTAGGCAAAAACGTGCCATTAAAAAGGGCACTGAACCTTGTTCATAAGTTTGGCTTTTCAACTGTCACCCACAATCCAATTTACTTCTGAAGCCAATACTTTAGCCACCAGCATTTACTAGCTTTCTCTATTACTGGAAAAGTGATGACAGTCAAGTTCCTTGCCACTGCACAGATTTGTCTCATTCCAGTGGTCTGGGATTGCTGTAAGCAAAGTTTCAAGTCAGCCCTGCTCTTACAGCACTGCTGCATCTACAGAAGATTTTAGGTGTTAGCTGGCTCTCACTTAGGTATCCAAAAGTGACTTTAGTTCCCTTCAAAGAGGCATGTAGAAACACTTCATTTCCTTATGATTTCTATAATTATAAGCTTCGTTTTTGACAGATTTGTTCAAGCGGAAATGAAATCTCAAATCCACTGCTCACAACACTGCTCACTGGCCCAAACAGTTCATCACCAACAGTCATGCTTCTAATATTTTCCACTTCATCCTATATAAAGAATATAGCTACACTCTCCATTTCACATGAATGAAATCCAACTAAGAAGCACATCGATTTGATAGCCCATAAATAAGATACTCTTCTTGAACAGAATTTACAATTTCAAGGAGAATATGCAATGACGTAACAAGCACAAATTTAGAGCAAAGTGCAGTCTAATTCTTCCAATAACTCAACTTTTTTTAACTGCTTACAGGTGCTAAATAATCAATAATAAAAAAAACCAAACCCAGAATCAGTTTATTAATATATTTTAACAGGCTAAATTAGCAAGTGATTCTATCACTCCTGGATAACTCAAACAGCTCTGTAATTTTGCTTAATAAACATTGACTTGGAAAAACAAAGAACCAGTATCTTGGAGGTGATCTGAAATTTAATACCATCTGGAATTAAATCTGGACCAGGATGACAAGGAAGACAAGAAAGGTTTCTTCAACTACATCAATAAAAAAAGGAAAACAAAGGATAATGTGGGCCCATTGCTAAATGGAGTGGGAACACTGGTTACAAGAGGATGCTCTGAGAGAGCTGATGGATACCCTAACAAGGCTGCTTAGAATTATCTTTGAACGGCTGCGGTGATCAGAAAAGGTGCCTGAGGACTGGAAGAAAACAAAGGCCACCCCAGTCTTCAAAAAAGTCAGCCTCACCTCAATCCTCGGAAAGCTGATGTAATGCCGCATTCCGGAGGCCATCTCTATCCACATAGAGGACAAGAAGGCGATTAGGAGCAGGCAACACAGATTCCCTAAAGGTAAATCATGCTTGACCAACCTCATTGCCTTCTACAATAAAACAACTATCTGAATGAATGAGTGGACAGCAGTGGGTATTTCCTAACTCGACTTCATCAAGGCTTTCAACACTGTCTTGCACAACATCCTCATAGGAAAACTCTGGAAGTGTGGTCTGGATCAGTGGACAGCGGGGTGGATTGAGAACTGGCTGAACAGCAGATCCCATAGTGTCATAATAAGTGGCACAGGGTTTAGTTGGAGTCCTGTCACTGGTGGTGTCCCCCAAGGTTCAGTACTGGGCCCAGTACGGTTTAATTTATTCATCAATGACTCGGATGAAGATGCATCCTCAGTAAGCTCACTGACAACACAAACCTGACAGGAGAGCTGATACCCTAGAGTGCTGCAAGCCCTTCAGAAGGGCCTCAGCAGGTTGGAGAGATGGACAGAGAAATTTCAGTCTGAAATTCAATGAAGGCAAATGCAGGTTCCTGCACTTGAGAAAGAATGCACCAACACAGGCTGTGTCATCCCTTCCATTTTCATTATTTCTCTCTGTTTTGTCTTTTTGTTATTTTGTCCTCATATTGCATGCAACTAATAATGAGTCTTATTTTTCTTATTTGCATCCACAGATTCATTATGAATCAACATTAATTCTCTTCCCTACAAGGGCCGTAGAGAGGTCACACATCTGTCTCAGCCTGCAGTTAACCAACACCTCTGTAACAAAGGGTCATCTGGTAATACTATTACAAACATATATTTTCAGGAACATTAGGCATCTTCCAATTTGTGGTAAGCTCAACAACTCAACTTTACTATTCATTATTAGTACAGTTTAGTTACTTTTCTTAAGTCAGCTGCAAAAACAGTTTTGAAATACTTTCAGATCATGAAGTGTTGGCTTAGTGGTACTTAAGCAGTCTTTAATCATCACGTCAGTAACAAAGGGTCAGACAGACAGTTCCTATCCACAGTATTTGCTCTATCAGCAACTGGTTGTTCTTTCTTCTAAGGTAATAAATAAGAAAAAGATCACTTATTACTGTCATAACTCACAGGCATTACTCACTTTTCTGAAAGCTTGCTGCAAGGGCTTTGCTGCTCAAAGACTGCCTGGTAAAATATTTCAGCATCAAAAATCAATAAACCTCCTGCCAAGTCCTGAGCATCCTACAGAACAGCATACTAATCTGTTCTCATACGTACAAGTACCTTCCACTTGTGTCTGAAAGACTAAGCAGTTTAAATTTGACTCCAAGGTAATCAAACATACACAAGTCTCTAAAATCAGCATGAAAAGAACATCAGCCATGAATACAAATAAATATCCACTACTAAAACTGCGTATTCCTTCACGATAACACAGATTTTTAGGTTACTTTGGCCAATAACTTTTACAGGACAAAACACACTAACTTCTTCAGAAAATTTAAGTGTATAATTGCTGTTATCTTTTGGAGCTTTAAATTTTGTTAAAGTTTATATAAGAAGAGAACATACTAATCAGAACAACATCTTGAAATTAAATCTTAAAGCAATCCATTTCTAAGAAAAACCAACCACTTTTTGTTTCAGAAAAATGAAACGAAGACTGTATGAAAATCTTTATCACGCTCTTGGCATTTTCATTTGATTTTCACATCTTCTCGAACTTAGTAATACCTTGTTATTCATCAGTAAATGGAGATATGGGAATGAATCATGTATATTCAATAAGTTCACAGCAGATGTATTTATATGCATAAAAATTTAACAGTTTATCCATATAATCTGTAACTCAGGACACCCTATAACATACTTCCTGTTGTACAGCCAAAGACAAGCTCAGTGGGAGATTTCATCTTCAAACTGCATGTTTCCTAGCAACTCTCTTGAAATCAGAGTAGCATTTTTTAAATTTACATCAATCACTTGGAACTGTTGAGAATACTTAAAAACATCTCTTTCATCCTATGAATAAACAGTTCAAATCAGACTAGCAGCTGCAAAAAGGAGAAAAAAGGAAAATCAATTCAATGTTTACTAGAATTTGCTGGTGGATTTTGGAACAATACATTTTTTGTGCCTTTTGGTTTAAAGCTTACACATTTCAGAATAGATGTTGGTGAGAACCACTGGCGTTTTTTGTAGGTTTGAGCTGCCATCACTGTTTCAAAGATCCCCTGTGTTTTAAAGACTACTTTTCAAGGATACATGCTCATGAGGTAGGCTTTAGCTGTACTCTGAAGATTTTAGCAGACAAGTAACGGTTTCATTCTACTGGTTTCATGACCTACAACTAAAGCATTGTTTCTGTAGTCTTCAGATTTTTGGGGAGAAAAAAAAGAAAAAACTAATTTTTTGAAAGCTTAGTGTCTTGACCCCTACTTGTCAGTTGATACTTTTCATACATGTGGTCTCTATCGATGCCAGCAGAGCCTCAGAGGCACACAGCATGTACAGAAATCTCTCTTAACACTTAGTCAGCAAGGAGGGACACAAGGACACACACCATCAGAAGAGCCTTTGGAAATCCCTGTGCCAAAACCACTACACCTGACGTAAGAAATCACATTTTCCCACAGCTACTCAGAATCTTGATCTCATGATTGCACTTAGATTAAATCAAGGTGAATTAAGGAAGAAAATAGGCAGGAAAACGGGCAGGTAAGGGGACAAAAGGGCCTGGTTGTGACTCTTCTGGGTGAGGGGTCCCTGTGTGCCTGTGCGTGGAAAGATGCACAGGTGCTCACTGCTGGGATGGGACCATGATGCTGAATTCCTACAATGATGTGAAAGATAAACTCCACAAGAACGTGAGTGTTTTATCTTTTTAACACAATACATTTGAAAATGCCAGTATTTTACCTCTGTAATACAATATGTCTGTTTATAAAGTACGAGAATTATATTATAAAAAACATGACTAATCAGTTTAATGACTGAATGCAGAGAAGGAGATTATTTAAGACCACCTCTAAGCATTAACGGGTCTATAAATAAAACCAAAAGAGAGAATTGTTTGATTTTATACATGCAAAACATTCTGCTTTGCTTTTTATACTTAAATATCAAGGAGAAAAAAAAAACTGAAAAAAACAAATAAAAAATCAAACAGACCTATGAAAGCCAAAAGCCTGATCTACTGACATGTCTGCAAATATTTAAATATAAAATGAATACATACAGCAAAATCACAAGAGGCAATCACCAATTTGTAGGAATGAAGCCTAGAAAACTTCATTTTAGGGATCTTGTTCCAAGTTTCATATTTTGGTGTCAAAAGATATATTCTGGTACGTAAATAAATAAAGCTTAGGCACGTCAGCCACAAAAAAAGACATTTCTCTTTAGTTATCGAAGTAGCATTAGTAAGTCCACTTCAATCAACTAATTTCAAACATTAAAAATGTTTTAGTTGATAACTATTCTGTTGAATATGACATATGAGTGTATTCTCTCACAGATGCTATTTCACTATGGTGATAAGCCAAGAAATCAAAATAACCTTCTCACTTAAAAGGTGCTGGTTGCAAAGTCATGCTGTCACATCTTGCAGCAACTCCATGGTTTTCCAAACAATGGAACAGAGTCCCCACAGACTTCGTTAAACAACTGCTTACAGGCCCTGCACAGCTAATCTGTATTGACTGCATTTCTGACATGGACCTGACATGGCCTCCAGCACAGGGGCTTTCCCTGTTTAGGGGCTTCTGACAAAACAGGTATAATGAAAACTGCAGTGAATTATATCTGAAAAAGATACTCTTTTCAAAATAGGAATCCTACTTGTTTTGAATAATAACTCTGATTTATGTATGTAGTAGTGTTAGGTTTCTGTGCTTGCTACTTCTGTTTTTCAGCACTGAAGAGAGTTCAAACATAAAATGTTCATAGTCTTTGCTTAGTAAAACTTGGACAGACAGTGAATATGCATGGAAATTTTATTCATTTTTCCTATTATGACCTAAAGTTTTCATTTTTGGCCAAAGAGTAATACTTCCTAATTCTTGATTTCCAACTTCTGGGTAAAATAATAGAATTATTATTATTATTATATTTTAATTTTTCAAATAATTTAGGTTTATTTGATCGAAACTGTTCAACAAGCAAGGCTGGTCATTCAAACTGTACTGTTAAGTACTCACACAACATTAACTGTTCTGATTTTTCATTGTCTGGTACCACAATTGAAGGGCAATAAACCATTACCCAAGCAAAGGAAAAGCACATAATCACCTACAGACATTGTTCTACCCAGTAAAAGCAAAATAATCAGCATATATTCTAATATCTCTGGTGATATGCTAGTGGATCTACAAATTAGGAACATCCACACCTTAATGTCTTTCAAGGAAACAAATTACATATACTTTAATCCATGAAATCTTTCACATATACTTTCTATCATGCCTGCCTTTGTCCTTCTTTCTTGACCTTTTCCCCAAAGTGCTCAACTTTTCTTAATTGAGCTAATTTAAAAGGAGAGGCATGTAAGGTACTTTTCACATTCAATTTATCTGTAAAAAAAATTTGATAAAATTACCCCCAGATGTACAGTTGAAATGACAAGAGAACAGACAAAGTGTTACTCACAGTAACCAATACCAGAAATTAAATAGCATCATTACCTTCACTGGCATCTCTGTGCTTTTATACTGATGGAGATATGAGAACATAGTCTAGCATGTGTAAGAGTATTTTAAAAGGCTATGTGAAGGATGATGCTATTTTTAGCTACCCAGAACTGCTGTATATCACATTCTGTGGTCTGCTAACGCATCTGTCAAATGAATCATTATAACAACACAAATTTAGCTATTTAGTATTTCCATTTCTCAAATATTACAATAAATCGCCTTTTAAATGTACAATGTTTGTTCTGTAACATTCTGAAAACTTTGTGGATATTTGCCTTCTTTCAGTAAAAAAATTTTACAAGGTTCATTACAGAACCAACAATATGAAAAAATCTTCTAGTGGAGAACATGGCTACAAAATATTCGATACACACTATTAAACTAACCAGGCAGTTTGCATCACAGTTTTATACAACACCTTTTTCTTCTTATAAACACAGAGCAGCTCTAGGTCACAGCACAAATAGCTTCTGTGCTGATGCTGTAACAGAAAAACCCTTTTGTAAGACATTGAAATGTGGCAGTAAGTCAGTACTACCTTAGATATGCCATTTTACACTACTGTTTGCTTTGGTAATCTATTTTAATGCTGCAATCTGGCTTTCCTTTTATAGCAAACACAGAAATGCCAGTGCAATTTTGAAGAGCTAAAATTACAGTATTTGTGATCTATCGCAGGATCTCAAGTCCAAACTTTTGGAGATCATTCTCTGGACTCTTCAGCAGAAACATGACCATGAGAGGAGCATACAGTCCTTTGTCAGTATGGCGTACTGGCACTGAAGGATTTAGGCAGAAGCACAGTGGAACAAAGGAAATAACACGATGGTTTAGAACCCCAGGACCAAGGTTAGGGTTTCTACGGGAATAAAGTGTTATGAGATTTTCATGAAAAGATGAGCTTCAGAAGACATGCAGCAAACTTCACTCCAAGATCCACGAGATCCCCTAACAGAGCACGTATCAAAAACATCTTTAAGACCTACCCCAACAATGAATCTTCCTTCCAGCTTTTTCCTATACTATAGCACTGCAGTGCATATTTGCTTTGTACAAGCAGACTACTCAACTGTTTATAGCCTGAAGTCTATGGATATTTATCGTGGATGGAAGAGAACAAACAAAAGTCCAAGCATCAGCAATAAATTGAGAAATAATGTACATTAATATAGCTCTTTTTTGTACATGAGAATTGAATAAATGCTATATTTTTCCTGGTTTACATGGACAAACTCCCCTTTGTCTGTGGCTACTAAAACATGGCCAAGAACAGATTTTTTGATATAAACAAAAAGAAAAACTCTCTTCATCTCTGCTCCCATATTTGACACCTGAGATTACAGTTGAGGGTATTATTTAAGACACCCAGCTATATTCTTCCAGTCAATTCTGTGACTTCATACTTGTCTACGTGTTTTGTCAGAAGAAAAGCAATTAGACTCAGGAGAAAAAAGAAAATAAGGAGAATTTCATTCCTTTGCTTACCATCAACCTTCCTCTGTCTTGATGTGTGCTTTGCAGTATACAGTTTGAAGAAACCAGTTACTAGTGGACAAGTTTACTATTCACAAAACATTATAGTGCTGTGTCTGTAACATATAATGGATCAGATTATTTCATTAAGTGCTCATATCACCACCACTATTTCATGCTTCATAGCATACCTAAAGACTATTTCTTCTAACACATCATTAGTGTTTTTAATAAAAATGTTTGTGGTTGGCAATTTGGATTTATCCTGAAAAGAGTGTGAACCTACAATGAATACCAAGTGCATCTGAATCAAATACAAATAGAAATGGTCAGATGATGGTCATAAGTGACCAATATCAAGAGCTCCAGGACTCCATTATGTTCTAAAACAAATGTGACTCATCCAATGTCTCATAAATTTTATTTAAACCATTTAGCTAAAATAAAATGTAAAAACATAATAATCAATTATATTAAATTCTGAGAAGGGTTATTTGAAAGTGATTATCTGCTGTTGTGAAACAATTTAATGAATTTTACTAAAATCTGTATATATTTTGAAGGTATTTTGAATAACTTTGTATTCAAAACTGAGTATGTACCTTGAAGATGGTTCTAAAAAGTTGTTTTGTGTTTGAATCACCAACTTTTTGTTGCTGATTTTGCACATTTAAGTTTTCATTTCCTCTGTGGTCTATAACCCACTTCTCTTCCTAATTCCCAACAGACACAGGATAGATCTCACAATAACACTCAGGTGGAAGAAGTCTGACAGCAGGCATTGTAAAAGTTTCCTTCAATTCAAGAAGACACTTTAAAGTATATCTTTTTGAGGCTATATTTCAGGGTCACATTGTCACAGTCCTTTCTGATGTCTTCCCTTTCAGAACTCTATTGCTGCTTCTGCTGCCAGGCAGGCACACAGCTGCAAGATACAGGCAAAGCCCTGAAGTCTTGGGTCTTTCCAATGTAATAGTGCCAAAGGAAGGACATGGAAAAAGAAATTACTTTTCAGAGGAGGTTTTTGACCTGTTCAGTTTGGTGATATTTGTTATTTGGAAGTAAATGTAAATTCACTCCTGGTATAATTGCAAATGAAAAAAGTCTGGTTTTAAAAAAAGCACAATTAACACAAAGCACAAAGCAGCCACAGTGTTCTTCCATGCTTAGAAAACCAAGGCACTCAGTGCAAAAAGGGATAAATTATGGAGGTCATAAAACGGAATGGGTGCTCTCTGGACAGCAGCAACTCTGAAAGCATCTAACAGATACAGTGGACAAGCAATTTAACTGGGGTTTCCAGGACAATGCTGTGGCTAAAAGAACTGTGTGACCCTTAGGGATTAAATGACTAAGAAGTACAATTATCATGTGAATTTGCTTGTTAGAAATAAGCAAATTGGCTTGGAACTAGCATGACTCATACATGAACACTGTCAATAATTATGATGCTGGGTGATATTTATTTAAGGACACTAAAAAAAAAGAGCATGGAGAGATGTAAAATATACACATATATACAAAAGGAGTGAAGAAAATGCCTCATGGCAAGAACTTTCCTTGTTCAACCTGTCTGGCATCCCAAGGAGATGATTGGGGAATATCCTGGTTACAGGACATAAGTATGTCTTGAAAATACAGGCAATAAAAGGGTACTACAGTCTTCTAGAGAAAGACATGATAAAACCAAAAAGCTGGAATTTGATTCCAGAATGAATCAGATAGGATGCATGGTAAAAATTTAGCAAGGCATACAGTGATGTTCCCAGCTCTTGATGTCCTCAGTAACTACTAAATACTTTCTTGAAAGGCAAAAAGCACCACACTCAGCACCGAGGCAGCTGTCTGAAACTCAGTGACCTACCTCGGAGCTCTCACTGCCTTTCAACACCTCCAGCTGCAGACAGAAGGCAGATGATGATGTTCTGCCATAGTGTTTCCCCAGAGTGGGATCCTCTCAGACTGACAAGTCTTGTTACCTGTTCCCAACACCATTTTACAGCACTCCCTTTTAGTGTTTTCAGCAAAGGACGCTGTGAGTCCACAAAATAAAGTGCCATGCTCTAGTGAGGTTCAAAGTAGATAATTTTCTAGTGAGCAGCAACTTTTATTGCTCCTAACAAGTAAAAAATCTCCAACCTACTTCTTGTCTGAATACAAATAGCTGTGGAAACTGCAAACAAAGCTGTGATCAAGAGATCAAAAATATAGAAAGAACCGATTGCAAAAGAAAAACTTCTTGATAATAGCTACATCAATTACAAAAGGTCTGGAGATACTGGGTTATGAATTACATTGAAAGATGTTCCATTTGCATAGACATAAACTAACTGCAAGAAAAAAATCTTTATAACCAGCAGTCATCCATCATTTCATCAGCAACAAGATTACAAAATAGATCTCCGTGTATTATGGCTAGATGTCACTGCTTCTCCCTTAAAAAACAAGCTTCACAGTACATCTTAAGTTTATGCAATAGACCGTATGTCAAAGAGCTTATTTTGAGAAACTTTAACCTTGATACTTCAAATGCTTATAGGCAAAGATTTTCAAGACTGACTTCTATATCTGTTATTAAAAATATAATTCTCAAACATTTTTCAAATATTTTTGGGTGCTCTCTCCTTTCCTTTTTTTTTCCTAAGCATTTTACCCATTTCTACCAATTAATTTAGCACTGACACTTCAAATCACATTACTCAAGATGAAGTGCTGCTCACTCTAACATCTGCTACACTCTCACTTTTTCCCCAAACACAATTCACTTCTTATGTCTCATTTTTTGTTTTCGGCCATTTTTGCCTAATTTCAAGTATGTTCTGATAAACACATGTACATCCGCTCAATTTCTTGTCTGAATCTGTCTAGCGCCAGGAACCAGCAGCACCAAGAACCAGCCTTTTTGTACCTTTATTTACTAAACAAATGCTTCCTCCTATAGTACTTTACCATTGCTTGTAGGTATTAGCTGAGTCCTTGTAAGTTAACTACTCTATGGTATTCACCCCTTATGATAAGGCATGCTTTCAAATACTTCCATTATTCTCATGATTTTTCTATGAAGCCACTCAGATATTTTAAAATCTGCCAGAAAGGCATCTGCAATGCTTTCCTCAATCTTATTGAGTGTTTCCTAGTTTACTGTAATTGAACGTCAGAGAAAGGATATTTACTCATAGCACTAAGATACCGATTATCTCCAAGACTCCTCATGTCTTTTTTAAAGCCATTCATCTCATGGAGACGATAAACTAATCCACAGAAATGTCTGAATTGTACAGATATCTGCCTTGGGGAGGGGGAGGAACTGAAAACCCCAGGAACCGCTAGTCTGCATATCTTTCCATTCTGCTCTGCATTGCAGCTATTCAGTATTAAGGAAGAAACTGTTCATTCCTTAAACCTGTTTTTAAAAATCATGTGGCATGCTTTCGGTTCTGTGAAATGCAGTTAATGAACTGTGCACAATGATTTTCTGTTAGATCTTGGCTTTCCCTATTATTTAATTGGCAATTAGTTCAACATACCGCACTGCATGCACTGCTAATGTTACCACATCACCAGGACAGAAAGTACTTTTTCAGAAAGGAGTAAAAGCAAAGAAAAAGGGTATATGAAATTCCATCACTGGAAAGGATGTTTGAAACCCCATCACTACCAGCCCTTGGCAAAGACTAAAGAAGGCTAGCAGATTGAAAATAACCTGTCTCCATAGGGAGCATCCTGCCAAAGGTCAGCGTGATGGTGCATAAAAGAACAGAATAAAGGAGGCTTAAAAAGTGACCACAGCATTCTTCAGATTTCTTGGCTGTAATCCATTTATGAATCTTACAGTTTTTATTAGTTTTCCCTTCTTTTAATGAAAACTGAAATACAACACAACCATTTATATTTGCAATGTTTCTAGCTTCAATATAACAAGTGGGGGATAAGGAAAGAAACGATGAATACATTGGCTGCTGCTGCTTTTTCTGCATGAATAAGACCATTATGGCTTTGGACTATAACCTGAATTCTCAGACAAGTCAGTCTAAGTGAATCTCAGGTTTTGAAAGTGTCCTGAGAAGCCACTTGTTTCACCACTGTGCTACTACACCTTCTGGATGAGGTTATACAACATAAAAATAGAAACAGTGCAGCACTGTACTAGGAGTATGTTTTAGCTGTACAATTTTCTGTTTGTATTTAAATAATTTTTCTAGAAGGTTTTGTGCGATAAGAACTGTCATTTCAAGAGTTAAAATAGAAAGCAGATTATTTTAAGCACTGTATGGACTCTTTTTTCCCTAGGTAGAGAGTTACAGGCGCCAATCTGTCCCAATGTCTCATAGCAGATAAAGAGTAAGTGAGGTATATAACTACTGTGCTTCCCTGCCATGATGCAGCTGCTGCTTTTGTGTCACTAATGGACTCCTCTCTTGGCAGAGAAGGAATCTCCAGTCCTTTTTCAACAGGTGACAGGCAAAAATAAATTGCAAATCCTTGAGTTGGCCTGTCAGGGAGCCAATTACCATTTCAGCTGACCAGAATCACTTGAAAAGAAAAACAAGGAAGAAGAAACATGACAGAAAATGACAGAAAAACGACAGGAAAAAAACAGTAGAACTGGGCAAAAAGGAAAAGTGGATTCAATGCTGAAAATATGAGCAGTCTCAAAATAAAATTAGGACAGCCTCCTAGTAGTTGTGCTGTTTTCCTTGCTTTAGTTTTCATTTTACGGGAGTAAATGCAAAGACCAGGCCCCTGTGGATCTTTTCTGGTATCTTAACAAAACACACTTTGCTCCTGGCAAGTTTTAACAGTTCATTATTTCAGTGATTTGGGTTTTAATGGAGTGCTGCATCTTATTCAGCAGTAAGTACTGGCATGAACTTGAGAGACAGCATGGGTGGAAGAAGGGGAGGAGATGGAGGGAAGGCTTTCTCATCCCTCCAATTATAAAACACTCCACAGCTTGCCCAGAGGAGAGAAGAGTACTGGCCTCAGAGAAAAGGGTGCAAAGAAAAAAGGGATAAACATGGTGATTTGGCTTAATAATATGCTGCCTACTATATCAAACTGGATTAGATACAGTTCATTTCCTGCAAAGGTTTCCCAAGCTTTGCGTTACATTGCCTTATGCCAAACTAGAGAGTTGTTTCCCGCTATCCCATAAATGTGGGTTTAGTAGAAGGATACAGCTTTAGTATGAAGCTAGCTGCTGCATGGTCCTGATGGTGAGTGACATTTTCTACTCTAAAGCTTGCTCATAAAATGTCCCCCAGTATTTCAGCTGGGTGAACAGTGACACCCAGGATAGATGACAAAGATCTCTCTCGCAGATGCAATTTTACCACATGTAACAGTTAGAGCAAACCAATTCAGACTGTTTAATTACTGGCAGTCCTAACATAATACCTACATATTTCTTTCCTTCAGAGTTTGCAGAAAGCATGCCAGTACATATGGTGTTGCTGGTTTTGTAATTCACAGTGTAAGGTGTTTGATTTGATTTAATTTATATGTAAAAATGAAGTGGAGAAAACATAATTGAAAATCACCAATTTGCTGCCAGCTCTTATCTTCATGTTTGAATTGGTATAAAATATGAGTCCTTTGGGAAAGGAAATGAGTGGTGTCACTGGAGGCTTGCCTGCACAAGGGTCAAATGATAGCAAGCTCAGACAATGAACTCATCAGCTGCTCTGGGTCCTGTCCTTCACCCGGCATCCCACTGAGCTTCCTGCCTTTGCAGCCAGCAGTAAATAATGGCAGATTTGTGGATTCATACATGGATACCTTCTATCAGGAAGGAGTGGCTTGTATTACCCAGATTACACAGAAGGAGGTCTTTAGAGAACTTTAAATGTTTGCAGCTTCTGACATGTCTGGTATCCTGCTTTCCACTACAAAGAAACCTACAGGCTTTTTTCAAAATGTTTTATTAGAAATAAAATAAACTGCTCTGTATCAGATCTGAAAACATTTATCAAAAGCTTCCCCTAAAACTTAATTTCAGGTAAAAAGACAAGGTTGTATCAGTATTCTTATTCTCTAGCACAGAAACACAGGGCTGGAACTCACTCATTGCCACAAAATGGGGGAAATGACAACGTCTGAAGGTGTGCTTCTGTCGGCCTCTAGAACTGCTGTGCAGGAAATTATTATTAGAATTAAAAAGAAGAGCTGGTACTCAACAGTACTAAGTATCTTGGTAGTAAACTAGCATACTAGGTAAACCTGGTATACTACTAAGTATACTATGTAGTAAACTAAACAGTAACAAAGTTTCTAAATAAAAATAAATAATAAACAAACTGAAAATGGTCTTAAAAGCATTATGTTCTTAGCATATGGCTGCAGGTTACATGGAAAGAAGACAAATATCTATAGTTTTTATAACTGGGGTCTACACAGAATATTTGGTACAAATTGGAAAGTTGTTCAAATTCACATTTTCAGATATGATATAAGATCTTGTTTTATCAATGTATATCAAAGTTCAAAAGATTGTATTAATAGCAAATAAACTATAATTATACCCTCTCTTAAGTCTCAAAACTCATTTGACTGATAACGTTTATATTTATAAAATGCTGACTGGGGGCTTGAGGACTCGTTATGCCAAGTTTGCCATTAAGAAGTGTAGGGCGAATTGCTCAGACAGATGGAGCTGGTCTGATTCCTGCCATGCTAAAAAACAATGCTTACTACAGATTCTGGGAATGCCCTTGATAGAAATAACTTCTGTTGTTCTTAAACTGTATCTCTGTATTTTGCACACCTATTTGAACACACTCCATAGGTCCATAACCCAGTTATGAGAATGGGCTGTGAGAAGCCTCCCCGAGGCCTCCACTCATGCATGTGCTGACTCTTGGGCTGGGGGCTATGCTGCACTCAGGCTCTTGCCAGAGAAATGCTGCAGACACCTGTGCTCGACCTGACCTTGCCTTGATGACTTCAGTCCAGACTGGCAATTTAGACTGGCAGTCCAGACTCTTGCCTGACTCATAATTTCCATCACTGGACCTCCTCTGCTCTTCTTACTCAGTTATAAATAGAGAGGTGTATGTCTATGTAGAAGTACATGTCCCTGAGTACAGTTTCAGTCATAAGAAACGGAAGGATTTGCATGTTTGCATGTGTCTGTGTGTATGAAAGGTGAGTGGGGAAGGCTGTTGCAGCAGGCTGAGTATGTAAACGGGGACTGTAAGGAGGTGGTGTGTGGGCAGAACAAACGGTACTGGTGTCATTGAGGACACTGGCTCTGCCTTGGCTCATGCAGCGCCTTCCCCTGCTGAGCAGGCTGCTCTTCCGGGCCCTGAGAAATTGCATCATCTCCTTCTGAAGGCAAACAAAGAGCTGAGCTTGTACACAATGGGAAAGAGACACAGAATAGGTAATTTTTATAGAATGTAACAATTTCTATAAGATATGATGAGGTCACAGAAAGACATTTTGAATTTATTGTATCCAACAGCTTAAACAGCTTAGTACATTTACATTAAGATGAAAATAACTGGCTAGCTTTCATGTCAAGGAGACACTTCCATACCCTGCACGTCTGCAGGAAATAAAATGAAATTAAGAGTTTAAAACTTCCCATGCTCTCTGTAAGCAACCAGCCAGAGGATTATTACTGTTCATTGCCAGCCAAACTTCAAGTTCCATTTGCAGAGCCAGAGAAGAACTCCAGGACAATCACTGAAGCATTATCCATGCTTCTGTAATGGGGTAGCAAGTTTCCTATGTCATGAAAGCAGCTGGAGACTGCTTACTTCCAAATGCACCGATGCCAAGCTTGTTTGTCCCAGTTTCAGAATGTTACAGCAAAACAAAGCTAATTCACACACTTTATTTTCTAGTTTTCTGCACCACTTTCACCTTTACTAGCCTGTTTTGAACTACCAATCATTAACAAGATTTTTTTTATCGCAAAGGTAGTTGTTCTAAAGTTAATTTTGGAGATATTCATTAACTGATGCTGTCTACTGCTAGTATGTAAGAGATTTGATGACACCTCTGCTGTTGAACTGCCTCTAAAAGTACATATATAATAAAAAAGAAAAAAGCATATATACAATAAAAGATCCATCAAAATTAATGTGTTTTGCTTATTTAATGCCCATCTTGCTTGTAAAAATTCCATCATTTTATTTGAGCATTAAAGTGTTAAAAAGCATTCTACCTTTACTCGTCGCAACATGCAGAATTATTCTTTTTTACAAGTTTAAAAAAAAGTAAGGGAAAATAATAGTGGTGAAAAAAGTCTATCCTCTTTTAGCTGATGTTCTGCCAACACTTGTCATTATTCTGCACACATCGATAGAAACTGTCTACCAACTAATCTTACAGTTTCCATACATTGAGGAATTAGAATAATACTTGTACTTAATAAACAAATAATTTGAAGCCACTTATAAATATTTGTAGTACCTAGTTCAAGAAAAAAATATGTATCCAAAGAGACATTCATTCAGATGCACATCCATTCAATGCTCCCGCCTCTTCTTGCGTCCAAAGCTGAAATCTTCTATGTGGCATAGACCGAATGAAAATCTTCACACAGCTCTATGCTGTATTTTTCTTTAAAGTGTTATGTCACTTTAAAAATCCTCTACAGTTCTTATCTTTCCAGGAATAACTAAAGATTCAGCAGTCATGGTTCTGTATCTCAAGGTTCTTTGTATTATCATGCTATGTATCACCATCACCATGTTCCTTCTTTGACACCAAATCAGGCCTGAAGACATGGACAAGTGCTTTCCAAGGAAAGTAATCACATTAACATGAACTTCTATTTAGTGTAAGGTAATAAAAAAGAAACCTATTTTTGCATAGATAACTAGTACACAGCCTTTTAGTTCCCTCCTGAGCCTCTAACTTTTCCTTGTCATTCAGTCTGTAATGAAGGATTTCCCACACATGCCTCATTTTAAATGTCACAGAAAAGCAACTGCTTATTTTAAAAATGCAAAATAAAAAGGTCTGTCTGTACAATTTAAAATAAAATGCCATCATAGGATGAAATCCGAACTCTATCCACTTCATGATGTGTACAAGGTTACATAACTCCCCAAAGAAAAATTGCCTTACGACAGATATATCTTTTGTCAGTGCAAGGAAAGACTCATATAAACCCACAAATTGTCTCTCAAAACTGAACTATAGTTTTTGCAGCAATAAATTAAAATTCAGTTCAGGAGGATCATCTGCATTACAAATGCCAAAACAAACCCAGACTAAGTAAGGAGACACTAGTGATGGAAGCTAGATCCTACAATCTGTTTTGTTCTGGTCTCTGGAAATTAGAGAGAAGAAATATTTCATAGCCTACAAGATTAGGATAAAATAACTGGACTTAACCTGTCATAGCTGCCAAGCCCTGACTGGTCTGTGCCCTCCTCAAATACGTAACTTTCAGGAGACAGTTCTCACTGTTCTGCCAGGAACTGATTGCAGCAATTCAGAGCCAATGAAGGGTGTTTCATGAAAGGACATTTTCTATAGGAAGAAAATCCAGAAGGCAGCCCATCTCCAAGACGGGATAGAAAATGCCTTAAAACACCTGTCATGGTGTAACCTGCTTCTTGTCATTGGGAAAATAGTTGCTATGCCTTTGCAGTTTACTTCTTTGCTGTGAAAGTACATCAGACATGATGGTGATAGTGTTTTTGTTGGATCTTAAGGTTAAGATAATCAGGCATTTCCAGCAAAGTTCACACTTTCCAGCACACTGAGTTGTTCAGTGATGGCAAAAGTCTGCCCATGCCCATCTACTGGGGTTTGGTGGGCCTGCAGACCACCTTAGCAATGCTTTTTACAAGTAGATTTTGCTTTTAAATATGCTGTAAGCATGAAGGGGAAAATCATGAAATGTGCTAGACAGTACTAGAAACAGAAGTCCTGAGCAGGTTAAAAATAGTAGAGGAAACACTGATGGCAATTCCACCATAATCCCTTTCTATTGTCTTCTAAAGAAGAGAAGACAACTGGCAAAGCATCTCATCTGCTGTAGTCAGCAACATCAGATAATCGCAATGGAGTTTCCTAGGATGGGAGTCTTTTCCATTTACATGGTATAGACTAAGATTTTACTGTAAATGGTATCAAATTTCACTATGTAACTAGCTGAAAGCACCTCCAGTCCTTCACTGCCTCAGCTTTATTATCTTATAGTTATTCACATTTGGACGTTTATTCCATTTAATTGTCATTGGCACAGTTACACAAAATTGGCACCTTACAGTGATCCTTATGCATAATCATTTAGACTGAATTTGGAGACTGAGTCATGGCTAAAAATTGATTTGAATAGAGCTTTGTCCATTTAAGCTGGAGGATGAACAGTTCCAGAAGTGGAGCATGAAGTCTACTTCTTCAATTACTTTGATTTTCAGTAGCTGCATGGTTGGAATTTCTCAGCAGTATCCAACAGTCCCTTCATGTGTTTCTATAAATAATTTTGGAACAAACAGTAATTTCAGTAGAGTGTAACTGTTGGGAAATTACTTTTTTATGGAGAGACATTTGCAAATGTTTGAGAGAAATGAGACAGAAGACTAGCAAAAGGTATTTCAGTAATTAACTACTATAAAATAGAAATTTCCTTAAGGGTCTGTGTGAAAAGTAACATGCACTATATGAACAAGAACTGTACAGCACAGAACATTATTTAAGTGGCATAGGCTCTCTCCCTTTTACTTCCTGCTGAAGAAGGTTAAAGGTAGAGGGACAAACTGCAATTCTCATGGCTTCTCCTAAAGCTCTGGAAGGATGTGCACTTACTACTGAAGACAGCCTGATATTTTATAATGCAATAGAGAATGCAATTTTTCTTCATACTGATTAAGTCACCAGAGAAGTGCTAAACTCCTTTTATTTCCACCAAATGGCAACTTCCAGGGACGATCACAATCTGATCTTTCATTCCAGTGAGTCTCAGTAGTAGTTACAGATGTTCAGCACCTATCAAAGTTAAGTCCTTTGTCACTCTAAAGTAATTGACTGGTTTAATTTTAACATGTACCTGGCCATAATTTGAGATTTTCATCAATTAATAAAAATATATAGTAAATGCTATACTAAATGATACTTGTAAGGAATACATTCAACTGACCCAAGAGATTAAAAGGTAAGACAATTTTAAAGAGGCTCTCTTTCCTGGTAAGTCTAGTGCTTAAATTCTTTCTTAGAATTAAAATTTACATGCAAATTTTTTAAAAAAAATTTACATCTCTTTTTTTGAGAAAAAAATCTATGGATTTTCATAAAGAATGAATAAATGCCTAATCTCCATCACGTGCCTAGAAACCCCGCATCTTTCTTCTGCTGCTCTCCTATTTGTAGACAACAGCATTATCCTGGTAACAGTGAGACAAAACTCATTTACTGCTAATAAAGTTAAGCCAGCTTGCCTTTGCAGTGCCGAGAAGCTGCCTTCATGTAAGGTGCTAAGGTTTAGCAATTTTGTTGAAATGAACAGAAGAATGTGAGACTGAAAAGAAGACTGACAGAACAAGAAGTTTCTACAATGAATATGAAGATTTTTTGTCCTTGGTGTGCAGAATGGCTGTATTCCCTCAGTTAGATATTACAATACGAATGCTTGCGATGCACCAACCTGTTCAGATCTGGAATGTTTTAAGTAGATGAAAACTTGGTAAGATTTCCTAAAAAACCTTGCTTTGCTGCTTTTCCCCCCTCCCCCCTCCCCCAATTTAATACATTTTATCTTACATATCTTTCATATCTAATGATATATACTATCTCATGAAATTGAGCTAGAAATACAAACTAAAAGACATTAAATCAAAGGTTTTTTGTTTCTCTGGTGGTAGTGCAGTCATATAGCTAATATAATTAGGTAATAAACATAAATTAGTATATTTGAAGACAAATATAAAGACAGCTTGCTCTTTGAAGTTTTTTCCCCAGGTGATATTACGATTAGTCTTGGAATATTGTCTTCTGCCTTGTTGGAATTGGCAATATGAGTTGGCTTGAGTTTGTTACAAGTGACACATTTTACCAGTAATGACATTTAGGTTATATTTTGCTTCGATACTTTTTCTTTGTCAACAGATCTTTCCAATAAACTGTTAGTGTTACGAAGATTTATGCTAACAGCGCTGACAGAGATAGTAACACCAACAGTTTGATAAATAATTTAGAAACTTACCTACATTGCTACAGGTCCTAATTTGTGGAGTTTAGACCTAAAGTTCTCTTAGTCAGGGAATGTCTGTTCTGCTTCATTAAAAAATATACAGGACACTGGTTATCACTATAATTGTGCTATAAACAATCAGCACAAGCCCCAAGATTTGCTACAGAAGCTGTAATATCCTATAGTTTATAGAAGCTATTTGCATGTTTTACGGACTCAGTGGAAAAGCACTATGTTAAAATATCTATTCAAGAAAAGCATTCATGGTTCGGAAATTTAATTAAAAACAGCTAATGATTTTAAACATGCCTCTTTTTTTAAAAAAACCAAACTAATCAAGTTAAAGCTTGGGAAATCACATTTTAATGGGTGATTTTTCAAATGCGTATCTTTTACAGTTGCATAATCTAGAAGCAAAGGCTAATACTCTGAAGCACATCCTGAAGCTCTGTTATTACAAACTTAAGAGCAGAGTCATTCAAGACACTGTCTATAGTTGGAGGACAGAGATCTGACTTTGAAAACATGTCAGCCTGCCTAAGATCTAAATGTCTTAGTGGGTGCTTGATTGTCTTCTTTCACTTGCCCCATCCTAAGAGTGGCAAAGCAGACTATACACCTAGTTTATGCAACTCACTTGGATGGATAAAGCTAGGTGTGACATACTAAAAAATGACAGGATCTGTATCTTCTATTCCTTTTAGGAGCAAACCTGCAAAGAGTAAGACAACGTGCTTATAAAGAGCATAGTTTTGAAACTATTTCTGATTTAGTGACATGGTCTGGTTTCCAGTTTTATCTTCTCTGATACATAGCATGTCTGTCTCTACACAGTCTCGGTTATGGTCTCCCTCAGAAAAAATATATGGCATTCAACAAAACAATGAAGCTGAAAAATGGAAATAAATACATGATTTCTCACTCTGCAGAACTGGCCTCTTCATGTATATTTCAGAAAGATTGTGTCTGAGGAGAAAATACAAATAAAGCACCATAATTTCTATTGGAGACGCTACTTTCAGGTTTTTTTATATGCAAAGCCCTACTACAATCTAATATTCTCAGTTCTGCTGATAGTAGAAAGACCCAACAATACTAAGTTACTGAGAGAAGAATCTAGCATTTAACTGCTCTCATTTACATCTCCAACAGGAAAGAGCAACCTCACAAACTGCTGAAATTAGTTTTGAAAATGTATGCATTTAAAAACTAGTCACTCCTTCTAATTGCTATAATACACCTAGAGGGCAGCTGAATCTCAGACAGTTGTTAATGCCATGAAATTTGCATCTAGTAAGTGTGACGATTAACATCCTAACTGCATTTGTCTCGTGCTAATGCTGAGTATCAAGAGACCAAATTGAGCACAGCCTGTTAAAAACCTGGAGAGAAATTTAATATAGGAATAACGGTTTGTAGCCAGCTGAGATTTAAGATTTCTCTAACATTAAGTAGAAGGATACATAGTTTCAGCTTCTGTTGTCAATACTACAAATAAACATTAATTCATCCCTAGTAAGCACTGCAGGAAGCCAGCTATGCAATCTTAATGATCCTAAACTCTTTTGCTAAAGTATACAGTTTGTAATCTCAAGCAGATTCCAGAATTCTATGTCAATTAGGATATCATGCAGAGCAACAAAAAAGGCAACACCAGCTGGAGGCAGTCATTGAATCTCATTGTCAATGCAGCAGTAAAAGAAATCTTGTTCTACCAAAATGAAAGACATAAAACAAAGATAAGATGAATTGGGCCAGGATGTAAAGCAATCCCAAATTGCCACCTGCAAATGGCTGAGTATTAAAGATCTTTGGGTAACTTACAAGTCAGCAGATTGGGAGTTGTCTAACTGGATGCCACCACTGGATGTCACCGGTGCTTCCACAACAAGCCACTGAACGTGCATCTATCAGGCTGCACAGCTTGGACTTGGAAATTGCAGTACCGGGAGTTTGAAATACTGTCATGTTAACACTTTTCTTTAAGTTGCTTTTCACTTTTATCATCTCCCCAATTTACTCCAGAAACTGAAATTACTCAGTACGCCTCAATAATACTTGAAGAAGTGAAGGAAGAAAATATAATTTTATAGCTAGCAACCATACTGCTGCACTTATCCTAGTTATAACATCATGTTTTGTTTTCCTCTAAAGTAGGTATAGCAGGCCATCTGTTGTATTTACTCTTCTGTCTACTCAAAACAGAATTGAAAAAATCCTTATTGTGTGCTAGAATATTCATGTTCTACCACACCATGAATTTTACTGGCCAGGTAAAATGTGATACACACTTACCACAAATCTAAACAGCAGGTTTTTGCAATAGATGGATCCCAACAGCTAAAGATGGAAACCACCAAACTTTATGCATCTACTGTTATATTGCTTTGGAATTGAGTCATGATACAAATTTCTTTTCACCTAAAATGATACAGCTATAATGAAAACAGTATTTTTGCTCTTCTGATTATTTACTGTAGTCTACTGGCAAATCTAGAAAGAAGGGAAAAAACCAGCACAATCATATAAGTGTTGTATTAAAGCATCCTCCTCGGCTGATTGGCTCTGTGAAGGAAGCAAACCCAGAAACTCACAAAGCAATGGATACTGGAGACCTACATGCAGCCTCTACCCACAGCTAAGTGGGTGCTTCCCTGGAAAATACTGCTTCTTCCAAGAATCTTTTCGTAGATTAATAAGCAGAAAATAAGGGAAACAAAGTGTAGGCATAATGGGTTGGTTCTGACAATGGAACAAGGCTACCAGAGGGAGCCCTCAGATATTTTGCTGTGCATCAGATCCATAAGGGTGAGGAAAGGGGAACAGCACTGAGATGAGGAAGAGTGCTGAAGATAGAACACTCTTCAAGGCAGTAAGATCTAAGCTATCTGTGAAGAATTACACGAGATCATGATACCAAGTTACTGAAGGTAAAATGGTAAAATAGCAGATGAAATTCAGTTCTGGTAACAGAAAGTGATGAATACTGGTTAAAGTAACTGCACATACAGAAAAACAAGGTCTAAATCAGCCATTACTACTCAACCTCCTCCACATTTTAGCATGAGTAAAGTCTCCAAAAATATCAATCCAGTTCTCAGCAGCAGTCAAAAGGAACTAGACTTGCAAATACTACTGTTCCAGTTGTAGCTATGATGAGTTCTAGATAAAGGCAATGGCAGTTTTGCAACTAGAGGTATCTCATATGGGTAGAAAAAACTAAAAAGCCTTCAGACTTTCTGACTCTTCTCTGGCTCTTAGCAGTAGCAGCAGCCTTCCAAGCTTACTACAAGCTGAGAACAGTAATTCTGAGTTCAACTAAACTATGTCATGCAGTTACACCATGTTGAGCGGAAAGGGGGTGTTAAGTGTGCTAACTCTAATGGGCAGCTTTAAACGAGCTCTCCAAACACCCTGCGTGAACTCGCTTTGATGGAGAAAGAAGCCTCACACTGTCATATATCCACAGATGTCACATACAGCCTTCCAGGAGAAACCATACAGAAAAATCATTTAAGAATAGTAATCCACATGGAAAAATGATCTTACCTCATGTATTTTTCATCTGCTTCTACTACTGAAGTAATCCCTTAGCTTTGCTAAGCTCCTGAACAGGAGCAGCCTCTCCTAATAGTTACATATGCTGCCACTGGAACCAGCTCACGCCAGGGCAGCAAACACAAGACTGGGTGACCATCTGCACAACCTGCGAACAAAAGTGCTGCTCCGACTAAAATCATCCAAACTCCTGTATCTGCACGGCTGCCCATACATTTGATACAAGGTACCAAATGCCCTTATCACAGGTGACTAAGTGGCCAACACTGAACAACCATTTCTACATGAACAAACAATCTTCCTTCTCAAATCAGTGGAGCTAAACCAGTATGAGCATTCTTGCTGATCTGCAACCTGGAAAAAATATTTTAAGGAGGACACATATTAGTGCCTTGCTCTTCCCAGGAACTGGAGAGAATGTGCCATATTACATGCAGGAATCCTCTCCCTACATGTAGTTCACATTCTTCTGGGTGTCCATCTTTCAGATGGGTAACAGGCTACAACCTAAGTGAAATTCAGCATGCACAGATAGAGAGTTATTATCCAGACTATAGCGAGACATTAGCTTCTGCTTCCTCATTTAGAAAACAGTCACTTCAATTTCCATAAGCTTCACATTCTTTTGGATTCATCTGCTTTCTACCCCCTCCAGCTCATGAAGGAAACAGCTATCTTTCCTTGCAGCCATGGCAAGGTCACTTGCTGCAAACTGGGAAGAGAAAACTGGCTGCAATTACTGGATGTAAGCACAAGCACTCATTCTCCTCACTTGAGAAACTGAGCTATTGCTATAAATTACATGTATTTAGCTTTTCCCTTGCAAGCATAAATGCTTGCATACAGTAATTACAGCTCCTCCGATGTCCCCAGAAGGAAGAAGGGGAAGTAAAATAAATGATAATAATTTGGTTTTATTGCTCTCCACTTAAGTTTTATGATTTAATTACATAATGCTACAATTAATAATTTAAAACTTTTTTTTTAATAGTTTTCTCTAGTGTTTTGTAAACTTATGCCACAAAATACTGTAGCTTTGTAAAAGCTTCTCAAAATCTACTGCATTGCTTGTGGGCTCAGAAAAAATAACTTGAGACTCACAGTTAAGCATCCTAATTGATTTGATAGACCATACTTCATATATATGTATTATGTCTAAGAAATTTACCACTATAATTAATAAAAATGCAGTAAAATATATTATTTTACACCATATATGTTTACTAGTTAAGACACAACAGAAATTCACTTACTAAGAGGTATTTCTCTGTAATAATTCTTTGTGCAAAGACTAAAAACCACAGCATTTTTATATTCCTTATGTATGCTGTATTCTTTTGCAGTCATTGATGCTACATGTTTAGTAACAGTAATTTAATTATTAGGAATTGAACACAGTATGTAATGGTATTGGTTTATGTGGAAAAAAACAGCAAAGCAATTAAGGTATTTATGTACGTTATGAGAGAAAGCAGCACTTATTCTTTTAAAATTTAAATCTTCAATGAATGGTTCTTCAACTTCAAAGAAGACTGAACAAGAAGAATGCTTCTTCTTTAAATCTTCAAGGAATGGTAACCCAAAATTGCATATAAATTCTCCTATTTGTTAAGTGTGATATACCAGGGAAGATTAGTTGAGTTCATTCGCAGGAAACCATCCCTCCCAACTCTGCTGAAGTTCTTTGAGGGAGCCAACTAGAAAATCAACTTTTTACTCATTAACAGTGAAAAAACCACGAACCTGGTAAGTGTTACTAGGAAAGAAACAGAAATCTCACCAGAAAATGTCATGATGCCATCCTACAGACACTAACATCCCCAACTTAGGTGCTTCAAACAGTTCTGGGATTTTCATTCTCCTCCACTCCAAAACACTGTAGGTGGAAGGGTACTAGTGACAGACTCTGCACTGACCCCAGAAGCAGTGAGGACGAATCAGCACCAAGGACCTCACCCCACACCTCACGCCACCTGCACTTCAGGTATTCCACTTCTGCCCAGAGGTAGCACCACTGAACCCTGGCAGCGTCCCCTCAGCCTAGGACTCAGGTGTCCGTGAGGCCAGACTCAGCTTAGCACAGCCCAGCTGTGCAACCACTGCTCCAGTTTATTCATGAAGAGTGATAGGAAAGTGTACAACACTATGTGACCTACAGTTATGTGAAGCAAGAGAAAGAAAAGTGCAGAAAACGGTGTAATTGTTGAGAAGGTAAAATACAGCAGCACAGCAGTTCATGAGAAAAAAAAAATGGTTTAGAACCATCAGGTTTTAAAGGTTTAAACTCCCAAGTTTTAAAACCCCAAGAATAAAAAACAGGACTTGGAAGATGGCAACCCAGGAACACCGAAGATAATAAAGCATCATTTCCCCACGTGGCTGACGCCCACTGTGGAACATCAGGACACATGAAACATCTTTTTGAGAGTGGTATTCGGTAGATTTTTAGTTCTATCTATTGCATGCATTAAGCAATAAATTGGCCTTTGTATTCCCAAACTGCATATATTCTGCTTACGGAGTCTCTCTTGAGGAGTAGGTTACTCATGCAATATGTCCCAAAGAGAGTATTCATTTAAAATAAAGATGCATATGAAGCACAAGTTTCACATCAGTTTCCTCAGAAGAAATTCAGTTTGTGTACTGGCTGCGCCTTTACCACGAAAAAAGAAAATCTGGCGATTGCCATCAAAGCTCACTCCACGGTAGGCATGTGTACCATGGATCTCACTACTGATTATGTAAGGATGTCAAGTTTCTTCGAATTAATTCAAAAGCAATTACACAATCAAGCAATACAGAAATCTCTAAAACAAAATTAAGCCCAAAGATGGCAGCTGTGATTCAGGAATTCCCAAAGTGACAAATTTCTGGGGATAGACAGAATATTGTAGGAGTACATTATGCAAACCTTTCCCTTTTTTTGATACTCTTCCTTCTTTATATGTTATTTCAAAGTCCTGGAGAGAAAATACTAGGCCAGATAGATATACTGTTCTAAAATCTTACGTAATTCCTGTTTCCACACAGTTTTGATAGCATCTATTCTGTATACAAACCAGTAAATCTTATATACATGCCCCTTTGCATCCAAAAGAAATAAGCAGCAGTTTTTTGTTTTCCTTTCATTTTCCTGTTACAAAATACGAGCCTTTTCAGAGGTGGCTTCTTTGACTTTACTTTGCTTGTCATGTCAAACTGCTGCCTCAGCCAGATGAATGACTTTGCTCAACGGCATAGAAGTTAGGTGCTATTTTATATATATATATATATATTTGCTGGAAAACCTCTTGACAAAATTGACAAAACAAACTAAACTCAATCCACACTTGTGTATTTACCATAAGCTTAAACTTCTAGAATCATGACCAAATGCTGGCTCTGTGGGACACTGTCCCCTCTGAAGAACTCAGTCCTGTGATTACACAAGCTCCTTGGGAAAGAAAGAATCAAGCTGGGAACAACAGCGTCATAGCTTCACTACAGAACTCCAGGCATTAACACGGGAGTAAAGATGGCTGCATACTGTGTCTCAAATAGGGCTGTGTACTGTAAAGCAACTGCAATTGCTCTTTGGATGCATGAAGTTTGTATGACAGTCCACACAATGACGAAGGACAGGCCTTTGGTACACAATGACAAAAAAATTAGCCCTCTATGAAAAACAATTTTCTAAGATACATATTTTGGTTTTTGGAGGAGGGGAAAATAAGAACACTGTTCATTCAGGTAATTTCAAAGCCAGTAACTAAATCAAATTAGTTTTCAGGACACTGACAGTAATTTCTTCTGCTAAAAGCCCACACCAACCCCACATCTATCATTCCACCAGTCAGTCATTTTACCGCTCAGATGTTTGTAAAGAGAGAGAAAAAAAGGGTTTTTTTGTCCCCTAATTATCACATAATCACAAATTTATTTCCACTTTGAAAAAAGACCAGACTCAAAAATATTTGTGTTAAGAAGGATTGTCTAAGAAGATAACTAATATATGGAAACACTGATGGTCTTTTTTGATGATCTGGGTGAGGGAATTGAATCCACCATTTGCAAATCTGTAGACAACAACAATTTGGGTCAGTGTGTTGATCTGCTGGAGGGTAGGAAGGCCCTGCAAAGGGACCTGGACAGGCAGGATTGATGGGGCGAGACCAGTGGCATGAGGTTGAACACAACCAAGTGCCAGGTCCTGCACTTGGATCGTAACAACCTCAGGCAGCACCACAGGCTGGGGGCAGAGCGGCTGTAAAGTTGCCGAGCAAAAAAGGACCTGGAGGTGCTGGTTGACAGTGGCTGAACATGAGCCAGTGTGTGCCCGGGTGGCCGACAAGGCCAATGGCATCCTGGCTTGCAACAGAAATAGTGTGGCCAGCAGGACAAGGGCAGTGATTGTCCCCCTGTACTCGGCACTGGTGAGGCCACACCTCGAATCCTGTGTCCAGTTCTGGGCCCCTCAGTACAAGAAAGGCGTTGAGGTGCTGGAGTGTGTCCAGAGAAGAGCAATGGAGTCGGTTAAGGGTCTGGTGCTTGTGTCCACAAGGAGCAGCTGAGGGAGCTGAGGCTGTTTAGCCTGGAGAAAAGAAGGCTAGGGGTGACTTTATTGCTCTCTACAGCTACTTGAAAAGAGGCTGCGGACAGGTGGGGGTTGCGCTCTTCTCCCAGATAACCAGCAATAGAAGAGGGCTTAGTCTTAAACTGTGCCAGGGCAGGTTTAGGTTGGCCATTAGGAAGAATTTCTTCACAGAAAGGATGATTAGACATTGGAATGGACTGCGCAAGAACGTGGTGGAGTCACCATTCCTGCAGGTATTTAAGGAAAGACTGGATGTGGCACTCAGTGCCATCGTCAAGTTGACATGGCATAGGTTGGTCATAGGTTACACTTGACGATCTCAGGTCTTTTCCAACCTACTTGACTCTGTGATTCTGTGACTGGGGACTAGCAAAGTGGGAGTGCCTGCACTTCCCTAACAAGAGAGCTCATCTGTGATCCAGTGTCAGGTATAATTTGTAGTTTCTGTTTTAGTAAACCTGGGTTCTTAAAGGTAGGTTAAAAATTCAAATATTGTATTTTAGATAAAAATTACTTGCATTTTAACACTGTGAATCTACATATCCATCTGGAGTTGTACGGAATTAGCTTGTTAGCATTTTTGAAAGCTTAATCATGTTTACTTAAGGATTTGAGAAGCTGACTTTAAAGTCTCAGAAAAGGTTCCTGCTTCTTGAAGTTGCAAATGGTATAAATACCATCTCAGGGACAGTGCTCCAACCTCTCTAATGGTCCAAAGGTGACACAGCAAATCTACTGACATTTATCTTTGAGACAATCATTATTAGAAGCTTTCCATTTGATATTTAACGCTTCCAATCTATCCATTTTGTAGTTTTACTGATCTCATACTTTACTGTGTACTTTTGGCAATATCATTAGATCAATGTGTAACAAAAAATGAAAGTTTAACTTATTATTTTAAAATACAATCGTAGAATATCCTGATTTGAAAGAGTCCCACAAAAATCATCAAATTCAACTCCTGGCTCAGCACAGGACCATCCCCAAGAGTCACAACATGTGTCTGAGAGCATTGTCCAAATACTTCTTGAACTCTGCCAGGGACTGGTGCTGGGACCACTTCCCTGGGGAGCCTGTTCCAGTGCCCAACTACACTCTGGGTAAAGAATGTTTTTCTAATATTTAACCTAAACCTCCCCTGACACAACTTCAGACCATTCCCTCAGGTCCTGTCACCCTCACCACAGAGCAGAGATCAGTGCCTGCCCCTCTGCTTCCTCTCACGAAGAAGCTACAGACTGCAATGAGGCCTTCCCTCAGTCTCCTCTTCTCCAGGCTGAACAGACCAAGTGACCTCAGCCACTTCTTGTATGGCTTCCCCTGAAGGCCCTTCACCATCTTTGTAGCTTTCCTCTGGATGCTTTTTAATCGCTTAATATTTTTCTTATATTGTGGCTCCTAAAACTACACGAAATATTCAAGGTGCAGCCACCTCAGTGCAGAGCAGAGCAGGACACTCCCTTCACTTGCCAGCTGGCAATGCTGTGCCTGATGCATGCCAGGACACCGGTGGGCCTCCTGGTTGCCAGGGCACTGCTGACTCAAATTCAACTCTCCCTAGACCAGGACCCCCAGATCCCCTTCTGCAGCGCTGCTTTCCAGTATTGTATTCCCCAGTCTGTACATCCAGGGTTGCCTTGTCCCAGGTGCAGAATCTGACACTTGTCTTTGTTAAACTTCATACAACAGGTGGTTGTCCAGCCCTCTAACTTGTCGAGGTCTCTCTGCAGGGGCTCTCTGCCTCTGAGGGAATCAACAGGTCCTCAAATTTAGTGTCGTCAGTAAACCTACTTAATATACCTCTGCACATCCAAGTTGTTTATGAAGATATTGAAGAGCACTGGCCTTAAAATGGAGCCTTATGGAGTGCCACTGATGACCAGTTGCTAGCCTGATGTCACCCCAATCACTGTAACCCTTTGCACCCAAACCGTGAGCCAGTTGCTCACCCACCATATGATGTGTTTATCCAACTGTGTGCTGGACATTTTATCCAGAAGGATCCTGTGAGAGACAGTATCGAAAGCTTTATTGAAATCCAAAAAGATTACATCAACTGGCTTCCCTTGGTCAACTAGGCAGGGACAACTGCACAACTTAGTTAAGTTCTGTAATTTTTTTTAATTACTCAAAGTTTTAATATCAAGCATCTACAAAGAAAACTCTTAGAGCAATTTCTAACCCATCCACGCTGCAATCTTGGGAAAAATATACTGATGCATTACATAACTTGAGATCAGACAGGAAAACACTCCTATCCAAACACCTAGTTGCAGACAATGCTTTGAGACTCGGCAGTTTGGCGAGGCAGCCCCACTGGACTCCAGCCTAGTGAACTGACGTGGTCTAAAGCGTGGAAGATCTGCAAGAGCCTGAAGCACTCAGAAAACACAAAGGCAGGCCCAGGGTCTGGCATCACTGCACTGCCAGCTTCCTGTGGTATACGGCTGTGCCCGGTTGTGATGTGGGGTGTAGTGTAGTGTATGGCCTAAATACTTAGTCTATAAGCACTAACTAATATTCGTAGAAAACAGATGGGTTGGAGGAGATTCCAAATGCCTGAAGCTCTTTTTTGTCCTCATCCTGCTCCTGCATGGAGTATCTGGCAGCTGTACTCTAACGTTTTCATTTGTTTTGAATTAAACTTCTCTCTGCTTTTGTCCTACCCATTTCTTTCTTCATACTCTGCTTGTGACCCTCTATGCACATGTGTCTGTTTTAATTATGAATCTGCTTGAGTAGGGCAACCTGGGTTTGGCCTATCACGATATTTACCTGTAAGTCCAGGGAGATTTTTTTAAGCAGTATTTTCAATGCTAGACTAATCTGTTACCTTGTTCTACACTACAGCTTGCTACAGAAATCCTCCTAGAGGTCTTTAAAAAAATTTTTTTACCCATGGTTTAAAATAAAATAAAGAGGTTTTTCTTTTAATATGACCTCTGAATTTAGCTGATGAAATTAAAAACACTTCTGCAAACTGCTCTGGTTTGTGTGACAAAATAATTCAACTGCTAATAATTGTGTTCCTACAACTCATGGGAATTGTGTAGCTCTTCAGGCTCCTTTAAAAAAGTCTAATCAATCTGAGCACATTTCACTAAAATCAGAAAACATTTCATTAGAAAGTAAGAAAGAAAATGAAGGCAAAGTCTTTAAATAACTCAGGTATGTGTTACACATATATGTGAGAACTTGTGTATATGCACACACTGAAGTACAACAGATCTAGATGATGTAAAATAAAAAAGACTGACTTGCCTATTCTCTGATCTGATTCATTACTCATTTATTATTTAAAGCTGATAAGTATCTTATTTTGATTCAATCTCATAAATTAGTATCTCTGTTAATGTTTAATAAGGCATAAAAGTAACCACGAAAAAGCCTTTCTGACCACTGCAATTTATGGCTGCTAGAACTAATATTAAAATGAAATTATTTAAAGATAATTGCATGCCACTGAAGTACCGAAATTAATTTTCAATTTTTTTCTTGTGGTATTATTTTTAACTGATATCCAGACTAAGATCCATCTGTATGCTATGACTTACTTCCTAATGTCCATTACAACTTCTTCAAGTCCCTCTAGCCCAGTTATTTCTTTCTCTGATTCAACAAATCAAGTTGGACCATCTTCTCCTCATATTCTTAACCTATTATTCTAAGCAAATGTTAATAACAAGTAGCTCAAAGCTGAAAAGGAATTAAATTTATTTTTTATTAGCCTTTTACAGGCTTCATCTGCTTGTAACAAGTATGATGTTCACCACTGCAGCCACGGCACAGTGCATTACTGCTGTGTTTGGCTACACCAGCAGTCCTGATATCCTGAGAAATCTTGATGGCCCATCTCACTGCCAGGGGACTCGGATGAAGAGCAGATTCAGAAACCCGACAGAAAAACAGTCCAGAGGTTTCCTGCTATCTGGTTTCCTGCCCCACTCTCATTTTATGTCTCTCCAGCTAAGGAGGCCACTATACCTGATTCAACTCTATATAAATCTGGAACTGATTTATACACTGAAGAAGGCTGAGCTGCAAAATATGTATTTTTATAAGAAACTGGTTAGCCTCACTAAACAAACAGTCCAATCAAAAGATGATTTTCTTGAGTTTAATGACTGAACTACAGTAGTGTTTGAATAAGATGGACACCAGGAAAGAACACCATTCTATTCATGTTGGACAGAAATCTCCAAAAGTTTAAAAAGGTCCAGCAAATTGAAATGGGGTAAAAAAAAAACCAAAAAAGCCAGCACTGTGCCATTTCAGTACAAACAAGATAGCCTAGCTTGCACAGTTCTGAATGAACGAGACAGGAGCTACTTTAAGATTGTCTTAGACTTCAGCCTCCAGAGGAATCTTTAGCCCACAGGGTTTTAATTCTTCTCTGGCTCAGAGGCCAGAGGGCACTTCCTGGTGCCATCTGCTCTGGACTCTAGAACTGTGACAAAGCAAAAAAAAACAAAGCGGACTCCACCAGAGAGGATTTTTGCCTGCTCATCACTAAACGTGCTTGATGAGCTTTCAGAGCCCTGAAAACCAGGTAAGTTTACACACACCTCTATATCAGTACATGCCTGATGTCACAAGTGAACCTGGATAGAAAAACCTGGACAATCTGCATCCCATGAGGTGGCTTAATGATTTTTACTCAGATTAAACCTGAAAAATATTCCAGTTGACACCACTGTCTTGAAGACGTTTTGTTGATCTCTGATTATCAAGGTGCAGAACAGCACATGCTCTGCCATCAACCTTGTACTAAGACAGCAACGAGCAAAAGCCAGACTTGTCCCTGCTTGTGCTTTAGAATGAATGACTTCACGAGCCCTGAGAGCTGCAAGAATGAAATGCAAGGGCAAGAAGAGGTGCTAGTTTCATAATGATATAATATTAAGGACTTCAGCAGAGTTACTCCTGGTCTGGACAAATAAAAGTGGGACTGAAAGATTCCTTACAACTTCTCTTAACTGCAATCTTTAAAGATACGCTGTCCCTAACAAATTCTGTTGTAGGCTCCCCTACACCTATAGAATAGCTGTGATAGAAGGACAATAAAAGGACTTAAAAAAAAGTCTTAGTCACCAAACTTGACATGCTGCACTTAACTGCACTGAAACCGATCATCTGTAAGAGCACATTCAAACTGTGTGGGTACTGCCTATCAGTACAGCAAAGCTGGAGGTCAGTGATACTACATCTGAGAGACGAGGCAGAAGAAAAGACTTGGTTTGGTGCTTAGGCATGCTCTCTTTTTACGTCTCTGATTTAACGCATCGTGGTAGTAAAAAACCAGAAGAGAAGCAGCAAAATTTCCACTCCAGGGCATATCATACAAGGTAACTTAATGTGCACAAACACAGAACAGGGATGGTGTCTAGAAACCAGACTTCACAGATAACTCTTCAGAAAAGTATTTAATTTCGGGATTAATTTTAGAAAAAATAAATTGGCTTTTCACAGAATAAAATCCATACCCATCAAAGGAGGGGGATTCTGAAATAACCTTTCAAAGAAGGAGCCAAGAACTGTTCTTAAAAACTGAGATATTTTTGAAGGAAGTTAAAGAACAGAATGCTTTCCTTATTCTACAATCCTGTATTTTAAAATAAAACTATTATTAATAAAGCACTAGAAAACACCATGTTCAAAAAATTAATTCAGAAGTAAACAAGTAACAATTTGAATACAGTAGCATTTTATGTTTCTGGATTTCGATTACCATCAGCTCTTACGTAGGCACCTTCTGTTTTCCAGATCACTGTGTCAAGCCCCATCCTTACCTCCTATTCGAGTAAGTACATGGAAGTGTTCAGCTTCACTTTAAGATCAGCTTACCATGCATCAAAGGTTTGAAGGCCTAAGGAAATTATTCATGTCACAGTGAAAAGTAATACCATCATTCTTCAAATAATCATAATGAAAGATTAACCATGGGAATCTAACTGTGTCTTCCTGTAGTAAAACTGGCAGATGGGGCACAAGAGGACACAGGCAAACCTGCAAGGTTCACCTCTGGATCCTTTTGTAGAGAACTGTGGTGTGGAAGGATCAGTCCAGGAAGCAACCAAATGGGTACAGAAATGCTCTTCTACATTTCAGAGCTATGGATTGACATGGACTTATCCTTTAAGTCTTTCCTCTTTCCTCCTGCTTCTCCATCCTGGCTGCACAGCCCACTGGCAGCCATAGGACACACTTCTGGCATATGTTAATAAGGGGCAGACAGAGAGAAATAATATCTCAGAAAAGAATTCCTACAAAATTTAGAATAATCAGTATTAACTATTGATTGAAAAAAATAGAGTGGTATAAACATCTCTACTTTCGGCTGAATATTTTGGGTTGCTTTCTCAATATACTTGTGCAATGTAAGTATATGGACACAGTCAATCTGGTGGAGCATCTTCTAAGGAAGTAATTTATCTTAATTATAGCAAGCATGCAGGACAACCTAACATAACATCAGAAAATTTATCTAGATGATATAATAGGCCACTGCAAAGTAGTTAAGCAATGGCTCATGAGAAGGAATTGTTAATTAATTGATTTACAGCTATTCTTCTTCCATTAGCAGCAAATTTTGGGCTAAAAAAATAACAATATTTGCAGTTAACCATTTCTTGGACAAGATAACAAAAGAAATTTTTCAGTGGTTTTATTGCTGGTCCCCTTAGACAAAATACTTAATTTTCATTTCAACATCTTAACTTTTTTTAAAAATTATATCCAGATAATTTACAATCTAAACATTATTTTAAAATGAAGAGCTGGAGAAGATAATGTCTAAGCATAGCGCATAAATTGCACCCTGCACTCTTTCTGGGGAGAGAAAGAAGAGAATTGCTTGCTGAATATGAAATCGGCCCAAGTTTTATTAACTATACATCAAAAGAAATTAAAAGAGCAAAAATTGTGATTCTCATGGTATGAAGCCTTAAATATGTTCAGCATTTAGTTCTCAGCCTCATCATAAATAACTTATAAAAATCAACTGAGTGCATTTTAAGTAGGCTGATCTATATTGCATGAATGCTGTATATATTAAGAATATTATCTACAGAAATTAGCAGAAAAAACCTTAAAGCTACTCTTAAAGTTTTAATTTATCCCAAGATATCAAAATATGAGTAATTTTAAAATCAACCAATTGTTATCTAACTTGAGCTGTTTCTGAACTGTCAAAGAAAAAACATCCATCCATTTCTGTTTTTTAGGTTGCTTTTTACCTCTTATAATACATATGAGCCAATAAGGAAATCTTACTGGAATACAGAGGAAGGATTTAGATGAAGCAATTTGCTTCACATTTTCTCACAGAGTTTCCCTATAAGATATTCACTTTAAAAAATGGTTGTGACTCCACACCACATCACTCTCAACTTCAGCTATTGAGCATTTCTAGTTACACTTTCAATGGACCATAGATCAAACAAACACAACTTGAAGACGAACTTTGGTTTTATTCACTCAAAAGTCACACACAAGCATGTCATACGGTTTGATAATGAAGAGGGCATTGACCTTATCATCTTTCAGGTCCTCTGGCTATTCCAGACCCTGGTGGCATTCCCAGAGTCTCTCACTCCAGTGACAGAGCACACCACTGGCCACAGATGCCTGCCAGGTGTGGCCCCACAGCACACCTGAGTTTGAAATCTGCAAAACTGGGTATTTGTCCTGTGGCTAAAAAAAATTAAGTGACTAAGTAGAAGGTTTTTTATAAATTCAACTACTCAGTATTCATTAATGAGAAGATGGGAATTGGATCAAATCAGTGAAATGACCACACCATGATATTTAACCATCACTTTCAAACTTACAATTCATCTTAGAAATCCCTCATCTCGGCCTGCCACCCCAAAGACATCACTTCTTTCCATTATATTTTACTTAGTCATTATTTATAAATTATTATGAATAAATGAAAATTTTATTTATTTATTTATTTATTGTTCTTTTGGCTTCCATGGACATACACACCTAAGCCATTGGTTTCTATACTCTATCTGGTATGTTCCAGCACAGACATCACTGCAAAAATGTCTCTGAATAATTAGGTACAGTGAGTGGGTTATATGTAACCATTGCCAGCTCAGCTCCACACAGAAAAAAATACTGACAAAGATGTATAGAATATTCACAGAAAGCGTTCTGACATCTTCCAGTCCTGGAGAAAGTCATTAAAATCAAGGACACAGTTATCATCTGTGCTACAGTAAAGTCATAAGACTGCCAATGAAGGCTCAAAAGTTGCTGTTCTGCATACAACAAAAACTATAATCGAGCTTCCCGAGCATTTTATTCCAAATAAAGAAGTTTAATAAACATGGAAAGAATGAAGCATTGTTGTTCTCACATTACACTTGATGAACCTGAGTAAAGCAAGAGCTCAGCATTTTCATTTGTCCTTCATCACAACCAAGAGCAGAGCTCAGTCCTTGTATTTATACCCCACGACAAATCCTCACTCAGAAGGAGGCATTGCACTGCACAGCCACATGGTACCTACATCAAATGACTCAATTCATAGCGTCAGGCCACTGGGCAGGCAATGGGTCTTGTTTCACAACTGGCAACCTCTAGTGACCACTCTCATTTTGCCATTTGCTCATTTAGTCTGAGAACCACTGTTGTCAATCGC
The DNA here is from genome assembly GCA_013397755.1 of Cnemophilus loriae. Lineage (NCBI taxonomy): Eukaryota > Metazoa > Chordata > Aves > Passeriformes > Corvidae > Cnemophilus > Cnemophilus loriae. Next base: position 690,595 of record VZTF01004595.1, read on the forward strand.
TTGAAGTACCTCCTCCATCAGAAGCTGTGGCTGAAATTTCATTTAATATAAGTGAAAGGTTTTGGATGCGCACAAAAATCAGGCTAAGCATAGAAGGCCACTACAAATGGAAACTATAGCATTAAACGTTTCCTTTCACTCCTGAAAAAAAGAGGTCTGGTGTTGTTTTTTTTCTAAGTCCCATCATAACTTTCACTTTTTAACTAAATTTCAGAAACAAATTATTAGTGCAAAATAGTAACATTTATATAGGCCTCAGTTGTCCATACTTCTTTCAGGCTAAGACAGAAAACAAACATGCAAAGTGTAGAAATGAACAGCACGTATTTGCTTCTCCTTTTCCTTCAGTCTCCATTAAAAACAGCTGACAGTATAAGGAATTCTATAATTCACGGTAAGATGCGTGCCAGAACCAGGAAAACAAAGTCACCTGTGAAGTGTCTGCAGGCACAGCAGAGGTATGGTAAAAGAGAAAAACTCTTAAAGAGTCACCTTTAAAAGTACTAAGGCACAGCACTCATCTCCACTGTGGGGAACAAAGAGGAAGCACATTATAGCATCTAAGACAAATTGTGGCAGTTAAGAGAATGGAGTTTCTCTGAGAAAGTACATATTTCTGTTTTTAAAATATTTTATCTTCACACCTTCCCTGTTTGAGGTAGTTTTGACAGAATTTTCTAAACTCCCATTGGATTGAAAACAAGAACATATTACAAGTGCAGAGAGAGGTGTCATGAGAATGCTTTTCTAGGCATCTGAAGAGAAAAACCACTTCAAAAAGAGATTAAACAAATTCCTGGTGGATGGGTTAATCAGAGACTATTGAACAACCACCGGCTGGCTCTGGATCAGGGATTCTCTGAGTAGCTGAAGGCTGGAAGCTGGGGAGGTAAAGCAGGGGAACCATTTGTTGCTAGTGACTGTTTGAGCTAGGATGCTGGACTAGGTCTGGTCCAGTACAGCCCTCCTTATGGCCTTGCATTATGCTCCCCAAAAAATCTGAACTGTATCCACTTTCACCCACAATATCCTGTGTGACAAGCTAGTCCTGGGTGTTTCAGACAGGTGTAGATGCTCTGTATGAATGATGCCAGCAAAATAACCAACACTACCAGCTCTCTGAATGCTACTAAATGCTTACTTGGATGAAGTCCTTGGCAAAGGTTCTTCACCAGCCTCTGGAAAATAATGGTTCTCTTTTTTCTCAACAAAAGCCCACTAAAAAAAATCTTCATAGTCTGGATTGTTACCAGGCTACCAATGCACTTCTGGTTGCTGTAGCCCAGGCAGATCTTTCTAACAGAAATAACTGGTAAAAGGAGTCTATATTTTATGCCAGTTATTTTATGCCAATTCTTTGGCATCTCCTTCTTTAAAGTGTTACCTCATTAATGACTAGATTCCAGGTGAAAATTAGGTAGTCTGGTTTATTTTCAAATGTGTCCCAAATAGAGAATCAAATAAGAAGATGTTGGGGGGAAGAAGAGAAGGGTGTTTCCATCTTCTTAGTATGTAATCCTAGATAAAGTTTCACTATAGCTCCTGTAGTATATTTAAGTAGTACCTTCACACCCAAGTGTGTCTGTCTATTTCAATTTGGACTGGTTTACTTTATCTGACTCCATGTGTGAACATGGCGTTATTTTATAGAACACGCGATGTCTGGAAGGATTTTTCATTACTTACTCTATAAGATTATCGCAAACAAAGCATTCAAATAAACAAACAAACAAATATCCAAAATGCAAACCTCAAAATCACAAAGACGATCCTGCTCTGTAAATGTACCAGTAAGTGACAGAAGGTACAAATCCTCTGAAGAAACTATCACCAATACCAGGAATAGTAACCTCCTGATTTTGGCCTGTAGTTTTGGCTTGTGGCATAACCCAGAAGGTCCTGAGGAGTTTGGCTGCATCAGGAGTGCAGTGGCCTGTGATCAGCTGCATATGGACAGCTCTACTGCCCAGAACCTCCACAGCACCACACTCAGCAGCTTGTTTGGCTGCCAGCCACACCGCTGGCACAATCCACACCTTAACACCTGAGAATAACATGCAGGGTAGCACCAGGGTGATGTGATCTGCCAGTCCCGCCCATGACCGGGCCCCAGAGAATCTGGCCAGGATGCTGCCCCATACTTCCCCAGAACATCCTGTCCTTACAGAACTTGGGAATTTTGGAACTTTCCGCATCAGAGTTAGCGTCTTTCTGCCTAATAGTCTTTAATGGATTGCCGCTCTGCAAATTTGTCTCATCACTTTCTCAGCCCGTGTGAGAATACTTTGCACCTATACACCCTGTAGCAACAAACAGTTGAACAGTTCCTTAAACAAAAAATACTTTCTTTCACTTATTCTGAAGCTTTTCTCACTACAGAGCAAGACTTGAACAAAACAATTACAAGAAACAGTGACAGTCATCCCCTTCTGTACACTCTTCATGCTTCCCTCACTCCACTCACCCATCTGCTTCCAAGGCTAAAGACATATACTTTACATCTGTGCTACCTCATTTGTTTTCAAGAGTCTGGTTATTACACTTTACAACAAAATTCTTCCGGTTTTATATTTCTTGCAATGTCACAGTGGGCTTCCTCCTCTCAGCAATACCAAAGAACTAATCAGACTAGATACGAACAACCGGAATACAGAAAATCATATACTATGAATCAAGCACTTCTCTTAGGTGCTTCCTGTACATAAACTGAAGGCCACTAAAATACTCTTAAACCAATATGAGAATGATTTGCTCTATATGGGTAAAATTCAGGAGTTAAGTGCTCCAGTGCACAAGAGCCAGAAACATTTTGTAAAATACACATGTATGTCCTCTGTTGCTATCAGTGTTAGCCCCAGTTCTGGAAACAAACAAATCTGGAGGACTTAACTGAAGTACAGCTGGAAAAGGCTGAATTCAGTGCCTTGAATTCAGGACTGACCTGCTATTTTTGAGGCACATCCTGCCCCCATCTCTGCAAGTATGGCTAAAGCCCTGCTCACAGAACTAGGGCACGCCCTGGGCATGAAAGGAAAAGTATTCTTCTCTTGGCAGGCAGAAATGGCCAGCAATGGAGTATTCCAAGGGCAGAAGATTGTTGCATTTTCTTGGTTTACTAGGATCATGAGACAACATGAAGCCTCCTTAGGAAAACTTTATTTACATGGTTTTCCTTATAAATTAACTTGTCTCAATTCTGAAGCTGTGTTATGGGTTGCAGCCGCTTGCGCACTGCCATCAGGATGAGAACCCTTCTTGCCCATTAACTGAATTAATCAATAAACTGCTATTTCATACAGTACATATGAAACCCTTGGGATGCTAAAAATAGACTGAATGATAAATTTCTTTCTGGATTTTTCCATGCTTCTCACTACTAAAACCATGAAGAGAAAATACACAGGAGAGTATCATACATCATTAGTGTCAAATTATTAATTAGCGAAGTATAGCTTTTCCAATGGGAAAGCTGCCTGTAGATTTCAGAGCAGCTATGCAGGCTAGGAGGACAGGAAGACAGGAGGGGGTAACATGCTTTCCATGTGTGTTGAAGCTGCCTAGTAAGAGGATGAAGAGCTCATGCTCAAAGGTCAAATGGGAGGATGATGTACCCTGGCCCCACACCTGATGCTTGGGGTGTTTTGGGGTCTGAGATGTTCTTAGTACACAACCCCTGGAACAGGGCAGCAGAGGAGAGAGAGCAGAAAGAGAGGTTGGCTCTAGGATGAGGAGCTGAGTAAGGAGGAGGAAGGAAGAAGGAGAGAGAGACACTCAGCAGGAACTGATGTACTGGTTTTTCTGCCGGTACCCTTGGCTCTGCTGGAGCATGTTTCAATGCCCACAGCAGGCTGTCCCAGCAGGTTAAATGGACTCCATGCACACACAGCCTACTGCGAAGCATCAAGTGCTTCTCTAGTTAGGGTGGTGTAAAAGGGAAAAAAAAGCCCCCCACCTGCTACCACTGGAACTTACACACCTGGTATAGCACCTTATTCCAAAGTGCTGCAGAAATGCACATATTTAGCCACAAAGGAGACTAGTAACTAACAAGTATTTCTCTAACACTAGCAGCACAAATGCCCCTTTTTCCTTCCCCAGGTACTTTTCAAATGGATGCTTCAAATCAGGTATGATCAGGGAAAGAAAAGAAAAATCAGGTCAGGAGTTCTGAAAGATAAATGGTGGAATGTTCCTATTTCCACTGCAATGTTCAGTTCTGGTAAAGACAAAACATTTGAACCCAGTAAAGAGCAAAACTATTATTTTCTTTTGGAATAGTAGTAGAACTATCTAACTACTTTCCAGTAGTTTCCACTGTTTCAAGTGGAGTATAAAACCAGTAATGAAACAAAGTGCAGAACTAATTTTATAAATGCAGCCATGATCAATACAATGCTACATTACCATCACAAATGCAGTAATGCCTTAAAAAGCCAGTTTTGCATTTCTTTCTGTCTTAAGATAAAAAAGCACTTATTTGTGTGGGTTAACATCCCAAATTCTCTTCCTTTCCGTGAAAAAAACCTGCATAACTCCCAAAGTCTGATGTTGCTGCAGGCAAGAGATCAGAAGCTACAGTGTTGGCAGTAGTAGCCAATGTGAAGATCCTAAGCTACATGTACTTCATAACCAGTTCAGGTACAGCTCCTAGGCTTGGCTTACAGCCTCCATGGACAATGTGGTTGTCTGAAACCTTAGCTGTGGTAGGAAACCATCACTGTGTTGTGTTGAGGCTGCCATTTTCAGTTGACATTGAGCTCCATGAATCCCTGTGCAGGGAAGCAGAGGAGCATACATTTCTATGCTATTATTTCTATTTATATTGAGCTTTGTTTTGAAGTGTCTGATTCACACAAGATGTAATAATCATATAAGAGATGACTGTGTTGCCTGGACAAATCAAAATTTGTACAAATGTGATTCTGCATAACAAAATACCTGATCAATACCAATCAGTGTTATCAGTAATTCATGTATTCCTCATTTGTGATATTAGATTCATAGAATCATTTAGGTTGGAAAACACCCTGTCCTAAATTATTATGAGAAGTTGGCAAAGGTGTGAGTAAACAGGCCTTACTGTATTCACATAACGAAACTGCTTGTTATGAGAGCTTCAAACCCCAGGTCAACCTAAACAATCTTCCAGTCACTCCAAACACACCATCCTGATAAGATGTGAAGGAATCTGGAGGTCTTGCTTTTCCTTGCGAGGCTTCCCCTTCTCCATTCTAAACCCTTTTCTTTCTGCATCACACTGAAAGACTGCAGAAACAGCAGCAATGGAACCTTCTACTGGTTTCATTTCCATTAAACTACATGTGAATACAGCAGAAAGGACTCAATTTAAGTTACTCTAAGAAACAGGTTTTCTAAAAGAAGTTAAAAAAAAAAATTAAACAAAGCAGAAATCCTTCTGATACTTCTGTCCTATTTGGCAGGAGAAAGCTGTCTGCCAGTTTCCAGCTCACAGCCCTTGGCTGTTTCCCGGCTGAGACTTCTCCCAAAGGCTGTCCCTGAAATATTCTCATGAAAGAGCACAAGGGAACAGCATGCCCTGCTCCAGGAGGAAGACAAAGACTAGCCAAATTTGTGACCACTCTGCAGTCATTCCCTGCAGCTATGAAATCCCACTCATCCCCCACTAAGAGCATTTTCAAAGGGGCCCAGTCTTCCAGACCTGGAAACTTAAATCAAGAGCAAGTTGAGGAAGAGTCTGGTTCCAGCCCTGCCATGAAAGGCTACGTATTTTGGTCCGTAAGAACAGTTCAACCTTCCCTGCAGAGCATAAACTAGAAGTTGTCACAGGCTGGATACGAGGTCCTGAAGCTTCTAAGCACTTTCTGATGATGGTGTCTAACATGTAAGTTCATTATTTTGCCTGTCTAATGAGTTAAAAGACTCATTTTTTTCAGATGTCAGTGTTCTCCTATGAGGAAATATGGCCTAAACTTCCCCCAAGTGTCTGCTGGGATATCAAAGTGAACATCATTACCAGAACTAGATATGTACAATTAATAACACATTTAACAATTAGTAACACAGTTTTTCATTTCCATCAATAGTTGCTAACCATTCATAACCATCAATGGTTAATCCAAATTTTGTATTTCGTTTCTAACACCATTTTCTGGTCAGTAACAACAAGTATGAAGTCTTGTGACACAAAAATGTCACTCTGGTGGCATTCATTTGACGTCAAGAACAGCAGTAACACTTTCACAGTCTGCTGGTTTTCTCCACACAGAAATAAACAAACAGCCCAAGGGTAATTTATTTCATCCTGTAACAGGGTGCAGTGGGAACAGCCTCGTATCTAATGAATAAGATCATCATTCCTATGCCTTTGAAAAAGGACTGCGAGATTGGTTGCTGGACTGAATAGGAATATTGTGGTTAAGTTGTATTCCAGCATCCAGAGGAATGGCCTGCGTTTGAACTCCCCATGCTGAAAGGTCTGCAGATTTTGGTGCCATTACGTTATGTAGCATACCTGCTTCCAACATCAAACCTTGAGGAGCAGATTTTGCTGTCTACAACTATTTTATTTTCTGCTATATTGTTCCTCCAGTCCTTTGTGCTTTCTTGTACCCATATCAGAACCATGTTTTCAGATACTAAATTCATTTTTAAAATAAAGAATGCGATGTAGCTCAAGAATCTCAGCTGAAAAATTCTAAGTAATTTCACTGACCTACATTAATCAATGAATTTATACCCTCCAGCCCAACAGGCAGGTGAATAACTATTTTTATAAAGTAATCTTTAGTGTGCCAGCCTTTTTTTTTAGTAAAAATGCTACCAGTAGAAATCCTATGACACAGGCTTCTCTTACCAGTTTCTCCTAAGAGACTAAAGACCTCATTTCCAATATACTGAAATATTACTGTACTGTGAACAATGTCTTCAGCAAATGAGATAGAGAAGTTGCAGTTCTCTTTCTGCTCAGCTAAGTCAAATGAGTTTTTGGTGATACCAGTAACTGATGTTTAACTCAACTCTGTCATCCCTTTCATTTTATCTACAGGAACTTGCTAACAGAAGGAAAATGTGCCCGCTGAAAAATTAGTACTTAGGGAACAGACCTGTTGAGCAAGCAAGCATTACATACAGACATATTTTTCTGTCAATAAGCACTGGTAAAGCATCTGTACCTTATGTACTTTAAATTATTTTATACAATTGCTCATTTTTAAGTGTCTGAATATCTATTTAATCAATCAAAAGCAATCTGATTATTTCAGTGATTACTTCTCAACCATGGGATGAAATGTATAAATAAATAAATGACTAATAACAGTGTATAATACAGTGAATTACAGGAAAAAAAAATTAACGTGTTATGAATAATTTTGAAGCATGCTCCTGCTTACAAAGATATATGCTGAAATACTTCTTTACAGCTAATCTAGTATTTTGCCACTTTTGGAACAATACCAACTGCATGATAATTTAATATGCATTCATTCCTGTTATTAACTCCTTTTACTAATATGCATTAATTCTGCTTTCTCTTTATAGTAACAAATGAAAACTAACATCGAGCAGAAGAAAATCCTTCCTTTCACTTATCACGGGGCCATAACTCAGAAGTACGACAATGCTATTTTACTGCAACAGGGAGTGAGAACTGATCTGTGTTCATTCAAGTTCACATGACACCTAAGTATCAGCTCTTAAAGCTCCTGATTTTCCTACTAGTCACCCCTTCAGTTACTAACTGAACTGAATGGATCTGCTCTACAGCCCAGAGCAAGAACAAAATCAATAAGATTTAGTAGCATGCATCAATGTTTATTAAAACACAATTTTCCAAACTAAGTCTAAGTCAGTTAAAATTTGCAAAGTTGCAGTTTGAGAAAACCAAGTACTGTAATTGAATCTTTGGCTTTATAATGAGAACAAGAAAGACAATATTCCAACACGTTATTAATGGACACTTCCGTCCACATTAAGGTGCTTTTTTATTCCTAACAATATCCATTACCAATAAAATGCTTGCAAGATTGTCCCTTCTTGACCCTTTTCTCTGTATAGTACCATGGCTTACTTATCGGTATTTTAAATTATATAATTACCCAGTTATCTAAGGAGAATGTGGACAACAACAACAACAATAACAATGAAAATCTGTTCTTCCTCAAATTACCTATATTAACAGCAAATAGTTGCTGAGCTGCCTTTGCTTTCTTCTCTTTTTCTTCAGGCTGTTTGCTCTGTAGTGACTAAAATATTTATGTATGCTCCTCTGAAAATCTCAGCCAACGCAACTAAAAATCATGGTGCCTAGCGAATTTCAATGGAACCTAGATACCTCTCTCAAACACCTCGGAAAACCTAGCCATTATTTTTTAGAGAATATCCGTATTTCCAATTCTTTACCTTTTATTAATATATGTTTCCTCATTAAACACAGGTAATTTAAGTACCTCACCTTTAATGTGAAAAAGTGAGAGTGCTGTTATAAGATCCGTGTCACTGTGCTTATGGCTGTGATGCTTTTTATTTATGACAGTCAAAGAACGCAAGCAATGTTCATTCACTGGTACATCTGGATATAGCAGCAAAGCACTGAAACAGCTGAGCCATATTTCAGTAAATCACATATGTTCCAAATTCAATATTTGAATGTGCAACCCTCAACTGTACATGTGTGAAATTCTCTCTCACGGAAATAAATTTCCATTAATTTACTTAGTTTCCATGATAAATGAAGTTAGATATTCCCTAATTAACTGAATGAAAGGAATTTACGAAGTTTTTTTTTCTGCTGTTAGTTATTCTCATTTTTACATCTGTTTTCACGGTCGAAAGCCTGCCTAATCTGCAAATTATGCATTTCAGGTAGTATTTCACGGCAGAAGCAGAGAAAATAGAGTAAATCCCCCACGGCAAATGAAGACTGACTAGCATCTTTGCGAGCAGCCAGCTATCATACACCTCTTCCTTGTTAGCATCATGTGAGCTCCTCACTGCTGTCGCTGCCATCCCCGCCGTGTTGCCGGCTCAGAGCTCGTAAGCCCAGGAATGTGTTTGCAGTCAGCACATGCGAGATCCAGGCTTTGACAGGAAGGATTTTTAACCCCCCCCGCCTCCCCTCTAGATGCTCCTCTTCCCTCTAGGTGTGTTTTCCTTCGCCAGGCTTCATCTCGCTGCGAGCGCAGCCGTGGCTGCTCCAGGGGGCCGGCGCGCCCCTCCCAGCCCCGCGCGGTGACTCAGCATCCCGCAGGCCTCCCTTCGGCTCCCGGGAGCCCGCACCGCCTGTGCCCGCCGGCCGGGCACTGCCCGCATCCCTGAGGCTGGGAGCTCTCCCCAGCACGGCAGGGAAGGGTGCCGAAAGGGCGAACCCTTGGGCATGAGCAGGTGGGGAGCAGCTCCCGCACAAGGAAGGCGTTCCCAGACACAACGGCGGCTTCAAAACTGCCGCTTCAGCCCGATGATTGCTGGTTTTCAGTCGAGCAATACTAACAATGACTGATCTCTGGTACAGCGTTCTTCTGGCTGATTATTTGGTAATTAACAAGCAATCACACACTGTTCACCGAGACAGGGCTCCATATGTGTTTCTGTGCAAATGTGGCATAAGGACTCAGGGATCCAAGACTGGCCCACCAGGCGTTATTAGATGCAAATGCAGAATAACAATGTAAACTCAAAATAAAAAGGAATTTACCCAAGGAAGGGTAGCATCCTGTTGTGACTGCCTGTAATGCTTACTGGCAATACTTTGCTCCTTGAGATCACACAGGAAACAGCTTTCAGGTTTATTAAACTAGCTATTTCTCAATACTCTGTGACAATATATTGCTTTGAAAGTATGGGTATGTCTTCAAGTTACTGAACACAGAAGCTAAAGCATTTGTACTCCTTTTTCCAAAACACAGAAATCTACAAGTGCAAAAAACATTAATTATATAGAATTTTTAAGCATTTACTGTGGTAAATAATTTAATTTTTAAAATGTAATTTAACTTATCTTCTTTTAAAAGGTGGTATCTTTCCTGTACATCTATATTAGTTAGGCAATTTTCTTGAATATATCCAAAACTGTCAAACATGCAAATTAAAAAAAATTAGAATGCTTTGCATTTTTTTTTTTAAATTTCCAGCAAATTCCATAATTAGAAATAGCTGTACTTATATGTAAAATTTCTAAGAGTACATAGCTTTCTGAAGGACAGTAAGGACAGGCTTGTCTATTCACTGAATGAAAGCCCAGACTTTTATCCAAAATGTAACAGTATGATCATCTTCGTTATTTACAGGACAGACAAGCAATAAATTCTGGGATGCATTTTCCCGGCACACATTTTACTGTAGCTTGCAAATGCTACAGAAAATGTTCAGAAAGAGGGAAAAAGTCAATGAAATTTCATTGTCATTATTCAGTTAGGACCTCTAATGAAATAGATCATGTTATTATATTGATCACCTCAGTGACTGTCCTGCCCCTCCTCACAACGCAGTCATCTATAGCAGACAAAAATTGATCAGAAATGTACACTCTTGAACAAACTGAAGGATTCAAACACAGTATTTAGTCTCAGCAACATTTAAACAACCATTTAAAAATAATCAGACTAGTACGATCTCTGCAGCTATATCCACCTGAGAATCCTGACTCTGCATTCCAGCCAAGGTATCTGAGTCAATGTAACCACACTGCATCATCATAATCCTGTCTCAGCATATTCCCTCTACTGCACTCAAATCCACAAATAAAAAATATCCCTTTTTACCTTAGATGGTGAATTCCTTCTTGTCCTTTTGTTCATCATAACTATTCCAAGTTTGCATCTTTGAAAAAATGCTAGGATGGTTAAACCAATAAACTTCGCAGATCCTCTCCTGCGGCAGAAAGCAAATAACAAANACTTCAAACTGTGACCTCAGAGCAGAGCACAGCCGTTAGCATCCCTCAGCCAACCTTCAGTAGAAAGCAGGTTTAGACAGCAGGAAAACTGGCTCTGTACATGGCTGCAATGCTTTGAAATCAAGCATTCTGTGCTGTAAGCTCCGGGATTTATATCTTCTTAAATAGGCCGTCCCACTCAATGCTGCTTGTGTGCATGAAAATATGAAGCATTTCACTGCAGTCACTTTATGCAAGTAACTACCCCAGTCATCTTTACAATCTCTGTCACTATGCTCTGAGACTAAAGAATGAGGACAGCATGCATAATTCATGCATTAAAATTTTCTGTGCACTTCCTGCAGTAACTGTTTCATCCAGTAATGGGGTATTGATCAGCTCATCGCTAAAACAATTGGGGCTGGGCAATTGCTTTGCTGCAACAAACAATATTCCATCCAAAACAGGATGCAGACACAGGCTTCCCCCTGCAGCACTAAAGCGTAATTCCAACATACATGGCATGGAATTTACATACTGCAGAGTGTTTAATCTGGACTCTGCATTTCTTTGACCTCCAAAAAATGCTGCGTTATCTGAGCCTTTTATTTGAAGTCTGTATTCCCTGCAGACTGTTTCTCCTTTAACTCTGTGCAGCATGAGAAGCAAGTATGTTTTCCTAACCCCGTGTTCAAAGCACAGTGAACTTCTGAAAGCACAGGGCAGATGTAAAAGCTTTCTACCCCATGACAGATTCTTTGCCCCATACACACCTGAACCATGTTTGTACCAGGAAACAAGTCCATTCTCACTTGAATCCTTTTGTTAGAGTTCATATATTATATTCTATCTGCATAGACATGCATAGATACATCATTTTTGTCTAGCACAGCTCACATAATTTGTATCTGCCAGATCAATTAAAACATGTCCCAGAGTTTCTACTTCTTCCCACAGATCTGAACACCTTCCAGCCTTTTCAGCATACTCCTTTTTCTTGCACCCCTGTCATTTAAACAAGCTTCATCGACAGTGTATCAACCCTGTCTTCAGTCCCTGTCTTCAGCAGCCTCTGGGCATTCCCAGTCTCTGACTGCCACGTGCTTCTCCTCCCATACACAGGAAAACCACAACTGCCACTGTTTTATAAGGAAAAGATGAGAGAGGGAAGATGGACAAAAGGAAAATATAAAGTCATGACTGAGGTGAAACTCTAAAGCAGTATTTAAGAATAAAATAACAAGGATCTTTGATTACCCTGGTGTTGCCGAACGGCATAGTCACTTGTGTGTGAACCACACAGACCTGTAGTTTCCTGAAAGCCATGGAATTATTCCTTACCCTTGACAGAGTTTGGGTCTGATCCTTAAACACTAAAATACATCATCATCACTAAAATAAAGAACTCTCATTGAGGTTTCTTCAAAGATATTCAAGAGGTTAGTAAGACCTATAATAGTTATTTATTCCTGGCAAAACAAAAAATCTTGATCAAACTGCCGTATGAACAGAGACACATATTGATGAAAACCTGAATCTAGGCTAAACTATCAACTCTCCTGCAATTGTACACATCCAGAGTACTCCCAAGTAAGTTAATGGAAAATTGTCTGGAGCAAGCAGGATTTGGCATACAGTCTGGAAACTTGAATGAATAGAGGCTTTTTCAGCAGAAATTCGGGAAGAAGTTTTTCTTTGTTTGTCTCTCACCAAAGCAATGACCTTTCAGTACATCCAGTGTCTACTGCTTTCCCTTATGCTAAGGCATGCCCATACATTTCAGTGGACTGGCAAACATGTCACCAAGAAATTCCTATATGTGTATCTGGTATATCCTTTCTCAACAGCTACCAAGGCTATAATATAACAGCAGTTAATCACTACTTTGGGATACATCAAAATCAGCAGTTTAGTTGTCAGATTCTTCACCCATTACTATACTGAGTGCTGGGTCACAATAATCTCTGACAAGCACTAAGCTAAAAGTTACAAGTCATATCAGAAAATGTGATGTTGTGCACCTAACTGCTTAATTAATCAGATTACAATGGGAATAAACCTCACAGAGATGAGATTCACGCCCCAGGTCGTGCAATCTCCATGAGTTCACTCTGGCCTTACTCTAATCAGTTCTAAGTGGGAAGTTTACTGGGAAAAGAATGCTCATGTAGGCACTGCAGACTAGTTCATCCTGCACTTACCATTACAGTGGACATCTCCCACTTCTCGCAGTGTTGGGAGTGTGCTCCAGATAGATGTCTAAATTTGGACAGATAGCAGCACATGCCTACGCAAGAGTAAGATGCCCATTCTCTGTCAGAAATCTGTCAGAACTTGTTCAGCTCTCGTGGTCTATTTAAGGGCAACTTGAATCATTCTTATGTTTGTGGACTCTGTCGATTAGATTTCTGCCCAGTAGGATCAGACTGAGAGCATGTCAATCACATGTAGGTACTAACATGTAGACCACTTAATTTACACATTTCATTCTGTCACTGTATCCCCCCTTTATGTGGTTTAACAAGAATATTTCTTGGACATAGGGCAGGAGACATGGTAGTTTTGGGAACAGGATCACTTTGTCATATTCTACTCTCCCTATTCAAGCTGTGTTTGGGATTCCTTAAGGAAAATGAACAATTGTTTAAACCTGATTTTGTAAGTAAATGCCACGACACAAGTCCATATTGGACAGTTCTGTCCAGAATATGAATTTTGATCACTGACACAGAAAGAAACTAACTTTCCATATCTTATTATGAGAAAAAGTTAAATTACTCATTGAATTCATAAGTTTGAAATGGAAAATGTTTCCATGTGATTGTCATTCGTACTGTAATACATCAGTTAAATAACTATTTGTGTAGAAAAAGACATTGTTAAAATGTCTGCAATACTTGCCTGGTATTTTGGAACTTGCATGTAATATGATGGGTTCCTCAAAGGAAGACTTAGAAGCTCTGGAGAATGAAGTAAGTCTTCCATCTATCAGAGAATTTCATACGAAGCACAAACAAGTACAAATAGAAACTGGTACACTTTCCTTGTAAAATAACAAAGATAAGAAGGGTTTTACATTTTAGAAGGGTAAGAGCTGGAAACTAGTCGAACTAGTGTTTTCTTGAAGTTACTGGTGTCAGCAAACACAAATAGGAGTGTTATAGGTGTACTTCATTACACTGAAGTACTGCCTAGGTATTTCACTGTGTTAGACATGCATCCCAAAAAAATCTGACAATCCATGCTGACAGAAGCTGTGACAATCTGACAATCCATGCTGATTGCATTCTCTGTGTATTTAATTGTATTTTTAGCATTCCCTGATTTGCTAATGATGAAAAGGAGATAATGAAAATGCCCTGCTCTCCTTGCTTTATTCCTCCTATTCCGCACTTCTCATGTAAATGAGACATTCCCATTTTTACTATGCCTAGATAGAAGTCAGAAACCCACAAGAAAAAATACAAAGATTTATCCTTCATCATGAAAACCAGTTGCAGTACAATACACACAGCCTCCCAGCCCTCCTGGCCAATTACTCTTTCAAAGTAGAAACTCCAGACTCTGGAACTTTCTCTTCAATGTAGAATGGGAAAGTACTCATGGCATGTAAGGTTTTAAGACATGCTATACAGTGGACTGTCAGGTACTCTCAATCACAGATCTCATTTCTAGCAGAGTATATTCTGAGACCACAAAACCATTTAATGCAGCCATTTCTTACAGACATCTTACAAATCTTCATTTTATTTCAGTATTTAGTTTTTCAAATTCTGCTGTTTCATGCATCTCTTTCTATTATTCATTTGCTATTCTTCCTTACTATAGTCTAACCTCAGTCTTGATTTATAGAATCACACAAGCATTTAGACTGAAAAGATCCTTGAGATCAAGTACAACCATTAACCTACCACTTCCAAGTCCACCACTAAACCATGTCCCTAAGAACCACCTCTCACCATCATCTTCCTCTTCCTACACTAAGCAAAGCCCTGTTTTTCACAACAAATTAATTCTGTTCTCCTTCACATTTTCTAGGTATAAATCTTTTATTCTACCATTTATTTATAATATCCATGACTGCCATTTCAGCTCCAGTGCTCAAATCCTCCTGCTTCTACTTCTCTTTCCACATGCCTATTTCTCCAGCAGAAATAATGGCATAATAGACAGACATAATGGCAATTTGATTTTTTCTTCTTCGTTTGCCTTCCCTTCCTTTCCCTACCTCATCCTTGAAGCACAGAAAATGGTTATGCTCAATCCTTCTATTTGTTTCACCCTCCTTAGAGCCACAGCCATTTCAGAGTTTCCCAGTCCTTCAGAAAATCTCGTTTCCCCACTCCTGCTTCATTCTCTTCCCATTCTCACCACTTTTTCCCTTTCACAAAGGAAAAAACACCCTAGTGTTTCCCTTAGCCACCAGTACATCTTCATGCTTTCTTGTTACTCTTTAATAGCTTTAAACTACTGCGTGAAGTTTCTCTCTTCCTTTCCTGATGGCTTTTACCTTTTGCACTCAAAATGTGCAAATGGAACTCTCTAAATCTCTATCATTTGCAGTTATCCAGGCCTCAGGAAGTGGGCTCATTCTTCCTGACATGCCAACAGTTTTTGCCTAGGAGTTTTTACTTCTGATGTTTTGGTTGCCTTGGCATAGTCTTATCTTGATGTCCCCAAATGTTGCTCTGGATTTCATTCAAAGGAACAACTTCATGGTTTCTTCTATGCTTTCTTGAGAATTTTTTGGTCTTTTTTCCTCCTAAAACTTTACTCTAGTACAATCTCATCTATAGACACAGTGTCAACTACTATCTCCTCTTTAGATGCTGCACCTCTACTTCAATACTACCTCATTCTTTTCAAATGGGTATCTCAGAGAGTATTTCTGATACTGTAAATTCAGGCATCAGCTTAGGCTCCACATAGACAAATTAGGGTTTTCATTACCCACCCCCACAAACTCATTCTGCCAGATCCTTTCTGAATCACTGTGTACTGTCTGAATGTTATCTCTAACCCAGATCATCCTTAGATCATTAAATCCAGACTTGCAAAATCTTTCTGCATAGTATTGCTCATATACAATCTTTTAATATGCACTTAATTAATACCCTTGTCCAGATTCTCATCATCTCAGAAATAAATTAATCCAAAATCTTGTCCTCTGGCCTGGACAAACACAGCACCTAATCAGAGTGCTGCTGAAAAACCATTCTTCTGGTACATCACTCTTGAGTGTGTGATTTCTCTCCTTGCCTCCACTTCTTTCTTTGGTATGTCAAATAAAAGCAAGTTCACATTAGTTCCATGGACCCCTCTCATTATTATTCTCAGCTGGTACTGAACACCAACTTACAATTAGTCTGCAAGTTATTTTTCATTATCCCCTTGTTAAATTCTAAGTGAAGCACTTCTGTGCTTCCTCCCATTACACTTCATACTTTGGGAGAACTCTGCAACACCTGCAAAGATACTGCATCGCCCTCCTTCAAATCCTTTCTTAGATCTTGTTTGTTATGATAATTGCAAATTAAATTGACAGCATGTAGGCTGCTCTGGAAAGCTGAAACCACTATCCTCAATGGCTGATTTTCCTTCACTGTTTCTTTGCAATTCCCCATCTGTCTTTGCCTTTTATGCTATACTTCCACTCCTAACTGCTCTGAGTAATTGTCACTGGGAGAGGGACAGACTTCTTGTTTGTTCAAAGGGATCTCTGTTTGATGACTCTGACTTTTCAGCACTACACTAATGGAAAGCACCAGAGGGCACAGAACAATAGGAATTTAACTGGGATTATCTCACAGAACCTGTGGAGTCAGGCGTAGAATTTGAGCTGGCCCTCAGTTCCTACAGAGAAGTCATACGAGGCTGAACAAATCCAAGACTGCCAGTTCAGTCATTTAAGCTGAAAATGTGACTTTGATCCTCTGTGGACCACTTTGCTACCAATACCTAAACATGTTCTACAGCAAAACAAATGCTTGTTCTGCTTTACTGTTTAAGCCAGTGTTCCAAGATGTCAAAGATACTAATTATATGAAAATGCTTTCTTTAATTATTATTCTGAAACAATCATGACATTTAATACAATTATATAAATTGCATGCCAATATGACTGACCCTACTACATAAAATATACTGTACTCTGTAATATAGCACAGGTTTAAAATATCATACTATTTATTTATCGTTATAAAATAAAATAAAATAAAATAAGATAGTAACCATAGTTATTGGTACAACAGACTACAGACTACTATACGCATGAGCCATATTTAAAATGTAAAAGAGATTCCATATATACTGAGAAAAATGCCACTCCAAATGTCCTAAGAGCTCCAAGAGCTAGTGACAGATACAGAGCTGTAGAGAGTGCTACTTTCATGTTCTCCTAGGCCTTTGCTCTCAAACAACAACAAAGGCTGTATCCAAGATAACAAAAAAAATTCCTTCCAAATGGTTTACAATGTTTACAGAGTGATTTACTTCAAATCACTCCTGATCCGAAACTAGCATCAAGTGCAGCATGACTTGCTGCAGTATATTCCTCTACAGACTGTCTGTAATACTGATGGGAAAATTCTCTTCTTCAGGTCTTTTCAAGTGTTTTTTTGGTCAAATCATTGTCCTTGGGCCAACTGCCCAACCCTTATAGCAACTGAACCTCTTCATACATTTTGAGCTTAAGAAACAATCTGTTTGATACGGTTTTTTCCTATATCTTCAATACTGCAGGTTTTGCATTCTACTATGCGTGTTCCCTCTATGATGTTCCTGACCTCTGGATTGATTGTTCTATCTGTCATTAGTTAACTCCCTTCATTTGCTTTACTGGTCATCACAGTAACAACTTACATCACTAGATAAACAAAGCAAGCCTATGCTTGACTCGGCAGCAATTTGGTGTTGGGCTGCCTGGCATTAAAGCCAGACTCCTTCCCATATCCTCATCCAAAGACCTACAAAAATTCAGGGTACGCCACAGGAATCAACTGAATTATGTGTTTTGGTGAAAAGCAGAAAAAGCCTAGTATCCATTACTGTGAGCAGAAATTCAGGGCCATTGCCTGTGCAGAGCATAGCAACAAGTTCAAGGCTGCCAGCTCTTTTTAAGCATGAAGCTCAAGCCAATAAATGTTTCCAGCTGACTGAAATGCTTTAATGACAAGCCTTTTACCATACAAACAAGAGACGAACTGCTGCATCCAAGCATCTTGCTGGGGTTGCTCTGAAAAGCGGTGGGTGGGAGGGGGTCGCTGGGTGAGGGCAGGGGCATGGGTAGCCAGGGGCCACAGGCAGCCCTTGCCTCGGAGGCGCAAGCCCATGGCCCCTGAACAAGCAGTCTGGGGCAGGGCTGATGGCAGCCAGGGCAGCCGTGGATTCGGATCACTGGACAAGACCATTTCAATAGGGCAGGCCTGAGGTCCTCTCCAGAGCACAGCACGTGTCAGAAGGGTGAGACTGAAATCATGACAGTGCCTATTGTGCCCACTCTGCCTCTGTCTGCTGCAGCAGAGTGCGCTGCTGAACGCACCCTGCCAACTCCACAAATCTGGGGAACAGCATGGTCCCGATTGAGAGATCTTGTGGCCACAGGAAACTGATGTCCTAAAAGAGCTTCAGATGCCAAACCACAGAAATGCCAACTTATATTCTCTCTGCAAATTAATACTCATAACAAAGTACACAACAGTCAGAAGGCACTTTCTCCTGCTCACTTTGCAGTCTGCACATTTGGATTTTTATCTGTTTTCTACTCAGTCTGCAAACTCAGAGAAAACATATTAAATGGCTGCTTTTCATTGTTGCACTGATGGAGGAAATAAAGGTGCCTTTTCCCACAGCAAACCACTAGAATGCTAGAAAAAATATATTATTTGCTCACTTAATTTTATTCCATTCCCTACTAGTTCTGCATGTCACACTGCACTTTTGAATGAAGAAAATGTCAGTGTGATTCCTAATAAGCAGCATGAGATAGCATTTGGCTGTGTGAAAATCACAGGAAAACTGAAGTGGGAGGCCAGTATTTAATCTTCATCCTCATGTCAAACATACTTCCCAGTCAGTACCACCAAGTGTTTTCAAACACAGGTCAACCTAGATCAGTAGCTTGCCAGTAAAGAAGCAAAAGTGACACAAAATAGATAGAAAGCCTCCTACTTCTGTGCCACCAACAGCCTGCATTGTCAGTGACAATCATCCTCTGCTATTCACCACCAGCCCTTTCTCCTCTTTGCCAGAGCATGGCTTTTGACTTTTTCATCTATATTTGTTCACAGTTCTCTGAATCAACAGCTCCATCACATAACACACAGCATTAGCTCCATCTGACCAGAGAGAAAATAAACATAAAAATACAAATAGAGAAGTTCTTTTCAGCCTGGGAACAACTGCGTTCCTCGAGATAAAAACCGTATCGGACATTTGGGTTCTCCTAGGAAGGATCTTCCCCTGCAATAATATGCATTCCCAAATGCAGGAACAATCATGTTTTTAATCTTCCACTTTCTCCTTAGAAATGCACTGTGAGAAATTGCTAACTGCAAATACAGAGATGATATGATATAAGGAGTTCTAAATATGCATCACAGATTGCAGGGGGAACAGTCTAGCAATTAACGGAAGCAGAAAACTCTGTTATCAGTGAGAATTTAGTGGAAAAATCAATTAAATATGTAAATTTTCACCTTTGGGGGAAAACGCAAAACTAAGCCAGACCAGGATTGTAAATTCTATAAAAAAAAGGGAATGAGAAGCCCTCTTTCCTTTAACCCTTATTTTCTAACCGATATCAATGCAATTGGGTTACATGACTTTTTACTTCCTCCTCCCCAAACTGTAATCCTGCACAAACTTTTTGGGGTTTTACATGACTTTTTTTCTGTTTTTCAACAAAAAGCAGATTTCACCAGCACATACAGAATAGACCATTTCCATGGGGTGATGCTGAAATCTGAATGAACAGACTCATGTCTAAAACTTTGTCTGAACAGACAAAGGAATAGCAGACAGCACTTTGTGAGAAACACAACATACTATATGAACTACAAAACATAAGGGGTTGCAACCACTACACAGGGTATGCAAGCTCTTTTTCTTGTTTTGGAAGCTAAAGCAATGCTACTAAAACCAAATTCTCAAGTGGGAATTCCTTCTTCGAGGAAGTATGAGCTCAAGTTTTAGCCAAAAAAGTGAAATGCTACTAGGGGATATACTATGGGAATATTGTTTTTGAATGAGTAAACAGTAAGTATGTAAAAAACACATTAAGGATACTTTTGAATGGCTGTGGTCTATTTCTGAAAGAATAATACTTTTTGGTCCAATGACTGTAACATTGCAGTTTACTTGATTTTAGCAGCAAAAATCAAAACAAAAAATGATGACAAAGCATCACAAATACATCTTTTGTACACATGTAAATGTTCATCAATTTTTTTAATACAGACAAATTAAGCTAACCATTTCACAGATTAAAAAAAACCAAACTTTAATCAATTTAATGCAAAATAAGTATTTCTAGTCATTGGTCAGTGTTTTTTCTGACATAGGTCCAAGACAAAACTTTTTTATTTATATGGCCAATGACGGGATGGCTGAAGGACTGCAACATTCTCCTGCTGTTTGCAGAGACACTCACACATCTGTGCTGAAGTGTGGCTAGTCCTATCAAGATAAATTAAAGAAAATTTTCCAAAAGTTCTTTCAATTACTGAGGTCTGCAAAAACTAACAGCAGCTCCTTGACAAACAGGAAATGTTCCATGGGAGCTGAATCACCATATAAGCATAAACACTGTGCCTTATGAGATGCAGAAGTTAAAAAACAGTTTAAAAAATCCCAAAACAGTTCAATTACTGCCTCTTTATAGTTCTCCATCTTACAGTTCTCTATCTGACTAGTGAGATGAATAATTGAAATTTAACTATTTGGGCCTTTGAGTTGATAGAAGTTGCCTGTTAACTTTTTATTTATTTTACAGTTGAGATATTATCAGGCATACAGAGACTATATTTTTGAAAGAAAAATGCACGGCATGTTTCAAAGGAAAGGAAACTGCAGTGAACAGCTTAATGGACATGTACAGTAACCCACCATAAGTGTCTGTGAAGGGGAGTAGAAACATAAATAAAAAGTACAAATATGCAAGTCTTCTAGCTACCCCACACAAAAACTCTGTCTTCTGAAGAATATGAGAAGATACTATCCTTTTGTGTTAGCTTAACTGAGTGTTTGGGGGCTATAATTTTTTGGGTCTGCAAAAAGTGATGGACTCCATTCTGTATATAAAGCTTTTATTTACAACAGCAGTAGAAGCTATGGGTACTGACAAACAATGAATCTATGGCCAAATCCTAAAATAAATTACAAATATACCATCTGGCACTTAAGATTTAGCTAAATGTGACTGATACAGCCCACCTGTTCTGAGAAGTTTCATTATATTGAAGTTTCACCCAATTCCTCATAGAATTTATTCATTTCTTTCAAGGATGGTCTAAAATAAAACAACTGCAGGCATACAACTTTAAAAATAAATAACAGAATTTATTCATTAGAAAATTAAATACAAACTTATTTAGTGACCTCTGAAGAGCAAATTAAGTTAATCTTGAAATTAAGTGATATTGGCCATATTCCACCTCTTCACCTTGTTTTTAGTGCACTTTCTGCCAAAAAGCACGTAAAAGGTTTTGTTCCTATCAGATTGAGTAATATTCTAAGATAACCTGACAATGAAGGACAAGAATCTTCTAAACAATTTGATTTTGATCTTACCAGTGTATTTCCAGACTACTGATACGTTATCACATCTTAAAAAGGTAGTAATCTTTTGCATTAGGAGCACTGAATTTGATAGATGTCTCTTACCAGAATCTTCCTCTTATTTCCTAATATAAAACAAAATTGCTGCTGTGCTGCACAAAACATGGAGCACATATTAGTGTCATTTAAATGACTATGCAAGCTTATAAACTGTGGCTAGGGTTTGAAAAATCATTTTTCTAACCCACAGGCTCAAATTTTGCCATAGAGCTACTGGCAGTTTCTATAAACTTCAGCAGGACTGCAAGGTTTTTCTAGTGTGGGAAATGTTTGTTTCGTAGTAATTAGTTATGTTTATAACAAAAGCATACAAAGACACGTGCTATCTCCATAAAAACAAGCTGAGATATCAATGAACACCATTGTTGCTTTAAAAGAAAACATAACTAACTGGGGCTACTGATGGAAGAGGACAAAAATACTTTTCACTGACACCTATCTAAGGCTGGATGGAGGAGGTTTGCACCAGCAGGCAGTAAACACTGTCCTGCATCGTGTGCAGTGACTATGCTGCCCTGACAAAAATCTGTGTAAAGGGACACCCTGCATGGAGAACAACACAGTCTTGTCAATACCAGACCTTATGAAACTCCCCAATGACAGAGCTTTCACTGGCTCTGCTATCTCCTCCTCTGGCTCCTCAGTGATGTATGTGTATCTTAAACAATTATGTTTACAGTAAAAAATACTGTGCATTGTATATTCTGTAGAGGGCTGAGGTAACTGAGTCAGCTGCCTGTAGTTTTGTTGCACATGGAATCTGGGGCCTTCAGAAGGGAGGGAGAGAAAGAGCACGACTTTTCCACAGGCTTTGCTCCCCAGGCTCAACAAACTCACAAAGTGCTCTCTGCCTCCCTGGAGAGCCTCTGTCCCAGGATGGCACCCACCCAGAAGCTTCCCGCCATGCAGAGTGGGGTTAGCTGCTGTGGTGGGGTGTATCAAGCTGGGACCATTTAGCCCAAGGCAACTAGGAAATCCCAGATTGGATAAGGAACTTCCCTGAGGTAAGGAAGGAGCAGATCTGGTTACAAAATCAAGGGCAACAGAGGGAACTGCATACTTGTTTCACCATACCAGAGGAAAAAGCCAGCTCTGCAAGGGCACAGCAGGAATGATGGGTATTCAAAGCCTTTTATTTTTATGTGTTTACCTACAGCTTTTCTTATTTAATTCCAGTTTATCAGTCTGTGTTATTATGAAACTACCTTATAAATCCCATTTGGTCTACTTGAATAAGTCGTCAGATAGGAAGAAGATAAACCTCTGTTACTTCTCTTACCTCTGTTCTCCAAACACAAGCTTGTTATATAAATGGATTTAAAAAAAAACCTCTGACTTCTCAGTCCATCTTTCTGTTATCAAGGAACACCTTTCAAAATACAAGTATGCTTGATGCCTTGTTCAGTTTGATACATAGTCTCACCCAAAAAAAGAAGCATGCAACTGGTATTAGAGGAAACCAGTAACCAGTATCAAATGCTTGGAGGTGTGGGGCTTGTCAGAAAGATGGCACAAACAAGACACTATGTGTCATGACATTAAGACCGGAGAACAAACCCAACCGATTCAAACTGGAGAAAATATGTGTCTTCTACAAATCTCTCTGTAGTGCTACAATGCATCTGGAAAGTATCTACAGTATTCATTACAAAGTAATACCTTAAAAAACATGTCTAGGCATAGGGCAGTACAAGTAGTTGTGACATTGCCCTGTGATAGCCTTTGCTCTTCTACCAAACCAGGTCACTTTTCTCAGTTTTCCTTTAAAGATTCCGACTCCTACCATTTTTAGGGGAAAAAAAAGCTAAAGCAACAAAACAACACAACACACACAAAACAAACAACAACCCAACTAAAACCTAGTTGCATCTCCAACTTTTGTTGGAGGAATGTCTGTGATGAGGAAAAGAGATGAGTTCTCCTGGCTGCTGACATCCAGAAGTTTCCTTTCAATTCTCCTAGGCTTATTAAAGGAAAAGTTAAAAAAGACTACTAAGTATCATTCCGTACAAGCAAAATGAGACACGCCCTGAACTGCTTCAGTACTCAGAACTGCCACTGACAGCAACAAACACTTGCAGTAGCTCCATTAAGACTCTTTTCTGCGTGTTTATCACAATGGAGAGTCAAGAATCAATGATGCATAAACCACCAGGAAAGATCAAGTGTGTTAGTGTTACCACTCCTCTTCAATATTCACCTCAATGAGCTGTAGAAATGCTCACGGAAAAGTAGGAACAGCTTGTCAAAATGACCCAGCCTTGGTTTTGTCACTGCGTGAAGTCTTTATTCTCAAATTCTCCTTTTCACTGACACAAAGACCTAGATCCAAGATACATTAGCAGGTTCCTAACTTCTCGGTCTCTGCTGCTTTTCTTCCTAGATTTGAAAAGAAAGATTTTTACCTTTTAAAGGTCAACTCAGACTGCTCAGACTTTCTTGCTTTCTTCAACAAGGCAAATTTTGAAGATCCATTATCTACTCCCATGTGATCCAAACAGTCCACCTCCAAGTCACAAAGGATTTATTTTTATCAGAAATAGTAATAATTATCAGTAAGCAAGAAAGTAAATAAATTGCATTAAGATTGCTAAGGCACATTTATGAAATACTGGAACCAATGCTCCAATTCCTATATGCAGTTAGATTCACAGGGGAATTTACACAGTAATACTATTCATTAATAATTATTGCTATAATTCCCTTATTATGATGATCAAGGAAGCTTTAATTTGAAAGACGTAACAATCATCTGGGCCCCAATCCAGCAAAGCACTTTAAAATGTTAATTTTCATCATAAAAATAACCAACTGGATTTGAACAGGACTGACATGCTTAAGATAATCTTGGCTTTGTTAAGCCTATAATGGGAAAATCAAGTAGAAACATTATAAAAGTAGTCCATGAAATCCTGCCACAACCTTGCCTTAATATTACACCATTATCATACGTTCTCTGAGGACCTGCTTTCTGCTAGGACACTACCAAGTAAAATGAAGAACTTTTATAGGAACTAATTTAGAAGCAAAAGATGCATTATGGAGCCAAGGACTCTTAAAACAAACATAAAGCAAAGAGCCAGATCTGGTACTTAAGGCCAAAATTTAAATGTCTGACCTGAAGCCAAACCCTGAACCAAATCTTCCACATCTGTTTTTGAAATGTGGTTTTCTTTTTTCTTCACTCATATTCTCCAATAAGCAGTTGCACAAGCTCCTTCAGAAACAAAGAACTGGGTTAGGTAACTGGGTGTTCACTTGCAATTTATGGAAGAAAAGAAAGAAACATAGAAACATTTTATTTAACATCTTGGTGACGTTTGCCTTTGGTAGGAGCTGATCACATTAGTTATGGGCAAACTGCCAAGCCTCTGCAATCCTTCTGGAGAAGAGATCGAGACCAGCCCTGGGAAGAAAGACTTGGGAATGTTTGTGGACAAAAAGCTCAATATAACCCGGCAATGTGCACCTGCAGCCCACAAAGCCAAACATCCTGGGCTGCATCATAAAAAAGCATGACAAGCAGGCCAAGTGAGGTGATTCTGCCCCTCTACTCTGCTCTGTTAAGACCCCACCTGGAGTACTGTGTCCTGCTCTGGGGTCCCCAACACAAGAAGGACATGGACCTGTCTGAAGGAGTCCAGAGAAGGGCCACTAAGTTGACCACAGAGCTGAAACACCTCTCCTATAAAGACAGGCTAAGAGAGTTGGGGCTGTTAAGCCTGGAAAAGAGAAGACTCTGGGGAGACCTTATAGTGCCTTCCAGTATCTAAAGGTACTTACAAGAAAGCAGGAAAGGGACTTTTCACAAGGGCGTGTAGTGACACAGCAAGGGAAAATGGCTTAAACTGAAGAAGGGTAGGTTTAGATTGGATATTCTGGAATATATTGGAAATTCTTTATGATGAGGGTGGTGAGACATTGGAACGGGTTGCCTAGAGAAGCTGTGGATGCCCTGTCCCTGGAAGTGTTCAATGTCAGATTGGATGGGGTAACTTGAGTAACTTGCTCTAGTGGAAGGTGTCCCTGCCTTTGGAAGTTGTAACTAGGTGACCTTTAATGTCCCCCTAGAAGCCATTTGGTGATTCTATGAAGGGATCCAACTTCTTTTATCTTACCAGATGCAGACAGCCTGCCTCTAAGGCTGTGAACTTCTCACAGCATGTCAAGACTCCCAGAAGCTACCTGCCCATCTGCTTAAAAGAAGCGGTGCACCTCTTCAGAGTCCCCTGTGGAAATATGTTCTCTTTTGACCAAATACTTTCTTCAGTACACTAGAAATTTACAAAACATCACCAGTCATAGTGTTCAGCCTTAAATTTAGACAAGACTTTTTGGAATCATCAATCTTCCTTTTTTTTTTTTTTTACCAACCAGGAAAACAGTAGTGGTCAAGGAAGACTGTCTTTGAATTCTGTAATAAGCTTTAATTGCATTTAGGTGCAGCAGAATGAATTCTGAAGAACCCAAATAAATTATCAGCAGTTTTTGAGAACAACTGAACCACTTGCTGCTATCTTTTTATTCTACAACATTTGACTATGCTCTCCTTTTACTTTTTTCTTTTGCTCTTATTTCAGACTAATTATATTCTCTGGTAATATATTTAAAAATTTAATTTTATATATAGAGTCCAGTGAATTCATCACCAGTATCTGATAATAAAACCTCTGCATATGCCTCTTGGCTCTTGCCCTATGCTAGACAGAGATTTCTCCTTCTAAATGAATTCAGCATAATTAGGAATGAAACACAATGAGAAGTTTCACATAAAATCACATTTCAAATGCTCTGTCCATGTTCCAGACACTTTTATAATGTAACCTACCAAATTTTAAGTGTGGGTTCCTACCTCTCTTCTCTTCTCCCTGAGTAGCTAGTGACCACTAGGTTCTATGCCAGTGTACATAGCATTTGGAGACACCCATTTCCCATCTGCCCAACCACTTCCCATTTGTATAAGACACATCTTCGACTAGCCCTAACACCTACCTTTACGCCTAGATAATTGATGTTCCTAAAGTAATGACGATGGGTTTCAACATTACATACTTAGAACCTTTAATTTCAAATCATACCACCTCTCTCTGCCTACCTGAAGTACAAAAAACAACCAGAACAAAAGGACATCATATTGAGGAGGTAAGAAACTAGGAGAAGATGTAAAGGACATTTTGAGGTTTATATGTTGCATGATGTTTCAACTCTATTAAATATAGCTCAGTAGCAGAAAATATGATTACATATATCATTAAATGTACTAAAACAAATTATATTTGAGTTGCTGAAAAGACAGTGCACTGCAAGTGGAACATAAGTGGATTGCCTGACTCATTCAGGCTGAAGGTTAATCCTAGAGGTTTCAGAAACCGAATGGAATAAAAGCAAAAATCCCCTCCACCCCCTGACACTGAAGAACATTTCACTAATTATATGCACCAATTATATACAGCTCCCAAGCTTGACGCAAATGCTTTACGAAGAAAAACAGGGTGACAGTCTAGGCTATGAAGTTTATCTGTATGCCATGTAATCAGCTAGCTCTGGAAGCAGCAGCAGGTGACCTGTCCCCAGCCTGCTGGGAGAGCCCACTACCTGATGTGGTTGTTGCGCTACAAGTTCACATAACAGTCCTTACCACATCTGCACTGGTGGCACAAACATACCAAACAGCTTGAACATGCCATGGCATTGTATAGGCTGGCTCATACAAAACAAACTATATTCCCTGTTTTATGACTATGTTGACAATATATGCCATGCTCCAGCTATGTCCTGATTTGAGATGATACCTGAATGATAACCCGTCTTTCCTGTCTTTTCTACTCCCCCTCTTCTCTCGAGGTGCATCACCTTCCTCCCAAATGAAGGCTGAAAAGAAGCCATGTTGTATTTAAGGAGATCCTCTACATTAAAAGTCTGACAGGTGAGCACTGTTGGAGTGTGCATGTATTCCAAGATCAGGATTTTGGAGTATATCACAGATGGCATAAATGCTGCAGGTATCCAAATCTTAGCTTAATCTATTCCTCAGCATCCTAAGAGCAGCAACTAGGAGCCTAAAGAGAAAAGTGTTTGGATTTCCTCAATGAACACCTTAGTCCTTAACCTCTTCTAACCTTATGCCCTAAACACAAAGAAATGTATTCCTCTTATCCTGTAATCAGGGCTATCAATAATCTTTGGCTCTTCTTTGGAATTTTGTTAACCTCTTTAAAATAATAAACTGTGGTGATAACCTCAATAAATAATTTTGCAACATCTGTTTCCTTTTATTAATTTTAAAATACTTTTGAAATAATGATTACTATGTCACTTCTTTATTATTTGAAAAATTAGGTGGAACTTTATACATAGATGGTCAGCTTCTGCTGATCTAGTTGTAGTTGTCCAGTTGTACCTTCATTGGAAGTATTTCATCTGCAAAATGAATTATCCTAAACAATTACTTTGCAAAATAATTCACCTGTGCATCAAAACATTTCTCTAAAATGTCTACCTATTCATATTTTTGAAGATACTGTCTAACCCGTTCCAGATGCATTTATGCCTTTATGCTGACAGATCATTTACCTTTGGTTTTGATCCTAGGTCCTTTTCTTTGCACTATTTCTTCACATTTCATTCAAAGTATTCCTATTTTTATTAAAAGTGATCTCCTCTAGGTGCAATACCAGTTTTTCTGTGTCCCTTGTTACCACAGTCTCTCTGATGAGCTGTCTGGCACACTGGTTACTCAAGAAGGCCAGTGGTAGTCATGTCTCCCTACACTGGAAACCTACATCTCTGACTGCCAGTCAGATGTCAAATTTAGCAAACTTTAAAGCACTCATACATAAGGGCTTTTTTCTTCACTCAGCCTGGATAAGGTGCATTATTTGATTTCCTTTTCTTCATTCTGGCTTGATGCCAAAGGCCATTCCAGCTTTTAGAAAAGCCAAACTTCTGAACTAATTTTATGCTTTGTTTTTAGAAATTATTCATAGGACTCAAATCGTTGTGTAACAGTACAGTAGAAGTAAATATACTGGTACCAGCAAAAATAAGAACATAAATTACTAGCTCTCAAAATAACACTAATGGTGAGGTATTTAAATTCACTGTGACTCCATACAGAACTCTATTTTTTTAAAATTACTGGAGTGACATTCTTACCATATTTAAATAAGGACTAATGTTAATCTGTTCAAAGACCAGACAAAAGTATTTCTGAAGCTGTACATCAGACTACTGTCAGAGAACACAACCAAAAAATGGTTCACAGCTAATAATTCTAAAGATAAAATATGAAGCAAAATAGCTTTAGCTGCATTAAGCGTAAATGTACAGAGACTCAATTTTCCACTTGTTCTCACCTCTGAGGCATCTTATCTCTAAAACTGCATATTTGATGAATTCAATAATTAAATTACGTTACTTGAAAACTGAAACATGAATGATGAAATGAAAAAAAAAATGTAATCATTTGTTCTGTGGTCAACAGATGTAATAAAACAAGATTTCCTATAGACTGAAGTCCTATTTCTCTCATGCTTCTTAAACAAAATCATTTCAGTTTCTCTCCCAGCACAGGTACTTGATGACATCTCTTCTGGGCAGGAGACACCACCTGCTGTGCTTAGCCTGGAGGTATGCACATTTTGATTGCTGCCACGGAAAATATATAACAGCTTTCCACTCAGGAGGGCACTGATTTGGGTTTTTCCTCCTTACTGAGCCACGGACATTGTGAAACTCGTAAGAACTTAATTTTCTTCAAGGCTCCCAGAAAACCTCCCTCCTATTAGCGGGAGCTAGTACAGCAGTTCAAAACCTGATGTAGAGGACTGACAGGCAGAAAGGTGTTGCACAATCCTTGTTTCCTTAGGAAACAGTGAAATGTTACACCAAATTAAAGTTCCATTACATTAGCAGTGCTGGCAGCACAAGCTCTATGAAAATTTCATCAGCATATTAAATTTACTGAGTTATGTAACATAAGACTGTCATTATGTAGTTAAATACACATTAAAAGTATATAAATAAAATGTTTATTTTGAGTTTTATATGTACCCTGCACACCATAATGTATATATATGATGTGTCCTTGTGTGAAATAAGTCCCCAAAAGTATTTTAATTGTATTCATTATTTTTTTTTCAGATACAGGTTCTCATCAAAATAGAAACCAATCTAAATGGGTGATGAGGTACTCTGATCCTTGCACATCTCCAAGGCTGAGAAGCTGGAGTATGAACTGACAGTGGTTGGTACCCCAGCTGTGTCTGAACACAGCCCCGGGGCTGTGCCTAAACTAGGCAGAACAAGGAGCTGGAGCAGTTCACAAGCCAGCTCCAAGAGCTGTTCTGTTAGCTACTCACTCATGAGTCTTCACAGCTTCTACTTCTTGCTTAAATTTTATGATGAATATAAACAAGCTTTAGCTTTACTCTGTATTGAAAGCAAAGGTCAAACAGGATTTACGTCTTGCCCACCCTACTGCTGTCTTTTCCATGCCTTCCCCAAGGGTAGATTGGCTCTCACCAGAATCTCGTGTCTCTGAAATTCTGCGCTTTACGACCCAAAGCTGCTTAAATATTTCCTTCCTACAACCTACATGACTGTTCATTCCCTTCTTATTGACAAAAAAAACAACTAGTCCAGATTTGGTTTGAGCACTTTGGACAGAAAACTCTCCTTGTTTGCTTCAGGAGGTTTCCATTCAGGGAAGCCTCTGAAAAACCATCCGACACCTCCTGGTTTCTGCACTTCTCATGAGGAATTTCCAGGTTCCCCTTCCCACCCCTACTCTGTGAGGCTGAGCAGTGCTGCTGGCAACCAGCTGCTTGTTTTACCTGTAAAAACATCCACAGTCTGATTGCTCCTGTCACAATTTCCCAGATGCAGTTTGGCTATTACATGCAAATGCCTCTTATGAAATGACGGTACAAAGCCAAATGAAAGCCTCCTGTCAAAATAGGGATTGTGATAAAGATGCTGCTCGCAGAACCAACACCAAATTCACACAGACATATTCCCAGCCTACACAAACATCACTCACTTTGAAAAGTATTGTTTTCCATTTTCTACAAAACGAGAGGAAGAGAGATCAGAAATACATAGGTTGCATCTCCCACCTTAAATATGATCTTCAAGACAATTTCTCTAAGAATTGGTTATCAGGAGGCAAGTAACTGACAGCAAGTTAATGCAGCTCAGGAGTGTACTCTAATAACTCACACGTGGTCTACTGAAGCACCTAATATAATACTTGAGCTTCCTAAACAATAGGCCTGAAATATCAATACCATAAATTTCACTCTTCCAGGACTTCTCCACACAAGAATGTGACCAGTTGGTTCAGTATTGCTCAACTGAATTTCACTACAAAAACCAATAATGGGAATTTTGTAAAGTAATGTTGCAGGCACAAAAAAGCGCGCACACACACACACACACGCACACACACACATGCAACTGGAACCTACCTAAGACATGCATGCAGCCCCAAAAGGGAGCAGGGCTCAATAGCCTAAGCAAGAGGGAAACTTCAGCCATAAGCCGCAGCTTTCACCTGAGTTTGAACTTCAGACTATGACTGAAATAGAAATAAGCCTGAGTCTCCTTAACCACCATGAAATGAAATCTGTAACATTGTTCTCGGTTTCCATTACTGTTTAATTAAAATCCTTTATTAACT
The DNA here is from genome assembly GCA_013397755.1 of Cnemophilus loriae. Lineage (NCBI taxonomy): Eukaryota > Metazoa > Chordata > Aves > Passeriformes > Corvidae > Cnemophilus > Cnemophilus loriae. Next base: position 721,962 of record VZTF01004595.1, read on the forward strand.
CCAATGCATGTTGTGGCTACAGAAGAGCATTTTAATTTAGAAGAACATTTTCATTTGCAAACTCTGTTGTGAAACAGAAGAAGGAACATTTTTAAGATGCAATCAAGTCTGTGGCCATCAAGCAATGTGCTGGCACCTGCTGCCATTTTCTCTTTTCCCTGTGCAGACCTGGTAGAGAGATGGTAGCTGGTGAGTTTGTCACCCTCAGTGCTCCACACCTGTGAATTTTTATGGAAGAAAATTAAGCAGTGCTTATAAGATTACTGCATTAGGTAATTTTTTGCTATGGTTGTGACCAGGCTGGTAGGAATCTGTAAGATCTGTAAGGGATAGATATGGTTAAAGAGCCCATACTTTCAGTTTTCTTTGCCTTCTTTACGCAAGCCTAAGTGAAGAGAATAATGGCTGATGGAAGTTTAGTGGCCTGAAATTCTTTTTTTCTAATGTCAGATAATTGAGCACTGGATTTCAGTGGAAGCTATTACTCCAGAAGGATTGAAACGGTGACAGAAATAGAAAACTGAGCTAAGAAAAACGGGGTACAATGGAAAAGAGAATGAAACAAAAAATCTCAGCAGAAAAACAGAGATAGGAAACACTTGGGCCATGTAGATCAGTTTGTATCCCTCAGCAGTACACATACACCACCTTGCACAATTTCATCCTTTGAATACCTAATTTTGACAGAGCTCTAAAAACATACTCAAGTTTCAAAATGAAATTATCTCTAGTAAAAACAAGAAGTCCCTGCAGGCTACCACGCCTCTTGTTTCTGCAGAGAAGATCACCTCTAGCAATATTTTTTTGGCGAAGCAGATTTCCTTTGCCACTACTCAGATAAAAAATGTGACCACCTCTCCAGAAGTTCTCTGCAGTTACAGACTCTGGTGATGGCAGACTCAAGTCTGTCAAGAACATCAGACAATCCAGCTAACACCAGTCTCACCTCCAGCTGTGGAAGCCACTTTTCTGATCCATTATCTATCCCGTAGCTTATCTCTTGGAGAACAGCCCACCTGGCTGCTGCCAAAACAGACTCACTGCTTTCCCATCAGCTCCCCACACAGCTCTTTTCACCAGAACAGCACAGAGCAGACAGCAGATGGTCTCTCTCCTGTCCACATGCGATGCACACCCAAAAGTTGAACTCTTCACACCATTATTTCAACTAATATGAGCTTTTCCTATGTTACTTCAGCAGTATCACAGTGAGTCATAATCTCATTTGCAATTGCTCAAATATTGATGTTGTTCTGGCATTTTCAATGCTCTGCATTTCAAAGGAGATGACAGTAAGTTTTGGAGAAAATTTCAAAGGTTAAAACAGTAGCCAGGATACACTCTGTATTAGCCAAATACTTTAAAGGAGATTACTGAGATTCTCCGAAGCTTATTCTATGAGAGCAATCAAATATCCCATCCTACTGCATCGACTAGAGTGACTACAACGGGTATCATCCAGAAGAGAACAATTCCATTAAAATCTCTCTTGTTGGTGTATATTCATTAATATATGTGTGTACAGACATGCAGGTGTATGCAGATGACATTAAAAAGAGATAAGGAACTGTTACCAACACTGCTGTTCAGAGTACCATGACACAGGATGAGTAGAGCACATGTTACTCAGCAATTTTTTATACCTCATCTGCAAAATCAGGTATGCACTACTGAGTCATTTATAATTCATGTTTGGATCAGATTTTTGTCTAGCTCTCACTTACAAAGTACTATGCTTCTGCTATTCTTTTTCAATTTTAGAATGGTATTATTTTGAAGAATAAGCATGAAATCTTATCTTTAAATGGAGAGCTATACCCTAAAAAGCTCTCAAGCAAGCTCAGCAAGAACCAGGAAACCAGCTGAAGGTGGTTCTGCACACTTCTAGTGTGCAGTTTCAGTCATCCTTGAAGTGATAAACAGGAGAATTATATACCAATACATAAATATTCTTAGAATGAATATGTAATCTGTGCTTTGTATTTGGTATAATTAGGACATTACATAATGTTAGTGAAGTCGTTACTAGTATTCTGCATTTAGCCCTTGAATTAACACCTCAAAAGAATGTTGAAGACTAATTGAAAAGTTTCTGTTTAGTCCCAGTTGCCAAACTTGCCTCAGGCAGGACCTAAAGAACTTTAACCTATCTGGTTATTCAAAAGAAAGCTAAGATGAAACTGTATACTCCACAAATACCAGCAGACAATAACATTTTTCATACTATCTACAATGGTTTTGGGTGGGATTCATACAGCCTATTGTTAAAAAAGTCTGTAGTGTAAACATTAGTCTGTGATCTCTTGAATCCATTTTTAGTGGATAAGCGTTTTTAATAATGGAAGTGTCAACAAATGGAGCATCTTATTCAGACATCTTTAAAAAAACCCATGCATTTCGAATTAATGTCAGTATCAAGGAAAGGTTCTGTGGTCTGCAACCATCTAGTAATTGCTTTTGGGTCTTAAAATCTGCAAGTAACAACTGCTTTGCATAATTATTGGAAGGTCCAGTAAGCACTACTGTGCGGAGTTAGTCTCTTTATAATGAAAAACACACACTGTTCTTGATGCAAAGTGAAAAGTCACATATCAAAGATGTCGGAGTCCTTCAAGGCCATTTGGCACACTCTATTTTCATCCATATGAATCACTTCTTATTTACTTGGGAAAACTGACAACACATAAAAGTGCATTAATGTCTTGCCTTGATTCAAATAGATTTTGCCACACCCATAATCTAAGTGCCTGACACAGACCCTTCCTTCCTCAAGAAAGGGAGGTGGTGTTCGACCCCAGCATCAATATCAGTGGTTGGCTAGACAAATATCTGGGTAATCTTCCTCCCACTGACTCTGCCTGGGGAGTGCAGAGTGCTGACACATGAACAACGGAAATGTTCTGAGCATCTGCAAGTATTCTTCTCCTGATCTGCAATAAATTATGTTGTTTATGCAAACAGTGCTTCTTCTGAGCAAAATACAGTTTAATTTTCTTTTGCAAATGAAGAGCTTGTGGGTTATTTTGGGAACTTGTATATACCATCTCTGTTACTTCAGATACTATGTTTCCTCCAAGGCTACTGGCTTTTGTGACCTACTCTAGCAAAGACTTCTCTGGACACCCCCAATTCAGAAATATCTATGCCCGACGCTCAGTATTTGCTGCTGGTTTGATAATGATTGTACTCACTGCTTTGCAATAGCTATATATGTGCTTCAATACTGTCCTACCAAAGTCAAAGAATTTTGTTGCCAGTGGCAGTAGCACTTGGGAGGTCCCTTTCAATAACATGCCAGTCACATTTTAACCCCAAGCAGGGTGCAAAAGTACTTACTCAGGCATGTTAAAAACCTGCAGCAGTGTATGCATGTATCTGTAAACACAAACTTTTAAAAAATTCAATTTTGAAAGCACACGGTCCAGCCTATTTCACAAGAAAATTAGTCGAAGACAGAAATACAGTTGACTCAGGCAATCTTAGCTGGACATACTTCATCTTTTCACAGTCCCTACTGTGTCAAACACCTGAGTAAATTATAACCCTAAACAAAATTTTCTCAACAGAAAAATGGCAAGATAAATTACCTGGCCTGTTGCAATGTATCAGTGTATCAATCAATAACTCTATTTCTGCAAATTTGCAGCAGTTTTATAAGACATTTCTGTGCACAGTGCTATTGAAAAAAATCTGTTGATTTTCTTTTAAACACAAAAATCTAAAAAGCACAATTAACTGCATTGCTGGGAAAACTGATGCATATCCAAAACAGCTCACAGGTGAAGATCTTTTATCAAGAAGACAATGCTACACATTTACATTTCTGCCAGTCTGCTCCACAAGAGGAGCAGACCACTCCAACAATACAAGGATGAGAATGTGGAGCAGCAGGAGCTGAGGCAGTTGAGTAATTCATCTCTCTTGAGAGGAGTAAGACATGATTACACTCTGTACTGGCTGGCACAAACTCTTGAAAAACAATCTACTATGTGAAAAACAGACTGGCTTTTATACTTTGTTAGGCTTTTATCAAGAGCATCTTAAAATACTTCAGTAATCTGAAAATAATGCCTCCAATATAAAAGGCAGATTCATAGTTATAGGAATTAATGTATAACAAGCAGAATCTAGATGCATAGTTATAGAAATTAATGTATAATAAGCAGACTCTATCCTATGAAGGCCTTTCCAGGGAAATGCTCATTGGAACTGTTTCTGGTCATTTGAAAATATCCAAAAGGAATTCTGCAAGATCGTTGTCAAGTATTTAGTCTGAAGTAAGAGTTATATCCAGACAGATCTAATCTTTCACACTTAGAGGCACTGCAATAAGGAAGAGACTGCACTGCTTCACAGAAATACATCTATATATGAAAAGCACTAGTTTTGAATGTCTGGATATTTAATTAGCTCATAGCATACCTCAAAGAGCTTTCTAGATGAGATGCTACAGCTTATGCAATAATTAACACACCACTATTACTTCTGCTGAACACCTGAAGAACGATATACTTGCATGTCAACCTTCTCTTCAAGTATGTGAGAGTCATTGTGCTTGGTCTTATCACAGAATCACGTCTGTGAGTCAGACAGTGAGAGAGGCACACAACAGGCACCTTGTGCCACTTTCCTGCAGCCCTGGCCTCAGTGCTGAGTTCCACCACAGAGTGCTCCTCTGTGGCAGCTCAGCACAGCTCAGCATCTCTCCCAGACCTGAACAAAACACAAACGACTGGCAGATCCTACAAACACTGGCTAATCCCATAAGGTCAGAGAGTAATAGGAGGCTGCAGTGCTTCATTCCAGCTGCGCTGCCCTACCCCCGGCCTCTGTCATTTTACATGACAGGCACTGTCTAAAGATGGTGATCAGAGCTATACGCTTAGCACGTGACCTGCTCCTTCTCTGCATCCCAGGAGCTCAGGAGAGAGCTGTGCGGGAGACAGGTGGCTTACTCCCAGCTGCTTCCTTCCCTGGGGAAAAGAACTGAATTACATTACACCTCACCCGCGGCTCAGTGCAGCTGCACAGACTCACAGCACTACCTGATGAGCTTGCAGGCAGGTGCCCTCTCCCAGCAGTAGATTAAGCAATGCTATCTGCCACAGCAAGGAAGTGCACACTCCTGCACTTACACCTCCCACACCTCTGTAAGGACCTTTGTCCTTTACTTTGCTCTTTTTCTTTCAGCCAAAGAATAAAAGTAATATTCATCTTTACTGGTGACAGAAATGAATTAGAAACAGCAGGAGATTGTGGCCATCTTGAATGAAGACAAAAAGCATCAGGTATATCCAGCTGCTCCTGGGATCACAAGCTCATTCATACAGAAAAATAAGCAGTTCTTTAATAAGAGAGCAACAGCATGTGCCATGCCAGTTATGGGTTTATTGGTAAGGAAAGTATAACATGTACTTGGAAGATTCAGTGTGAGGAACAATGCAACAAGGGTGGATAAACTCTTTCTCAAACAGAAAAGGAGTGTGAACAATTTCATGGATCTCATCTCAGATACGGAACAGGTTTCAGGAATGAAAGATCTGTCTCATAAATATTTGTCCCACAGAAAAAAAGATGCCCTTGTAAGCACAGAGAGCAGAACCCCTATGAACATCTACTTGCAGCAGTGTGCATTTGCTGCAAGTTTGAGAAACACACCACAAGGCCAGCTATTGACTCCAGCAGATCTGGCTGATAAGAAGTTTCACTTGTATGTGAATCATACTAAGAGCCTGAGCACAGCTGTGTAAGAACTGGAACTAATACAGTGCAATATGATGCCATACTCGTAATCCAAATGGAAAAGCACTGCCAAACTTCCAGAACACTGATCAGACAACTGGAATCACAAATAACTATTAATAAGCGGCACTTACGTCTTTGTGAATGTAGAAACCAGTTTCATAGAATGTAAATAAAAACAGCTTAACAGAAGAGTTAGCTCTCTCCAGAAATTATGTGATAAATCAAGGTCCAAAGACTGAAATCATACCTTAAATGTATGCCATTTCACTAGCATTGAACAGTCATGTCATACTATACAATACATATATATTAATGACATGGCATATAATCTATGTACTGTCATATATACAAAAAGTCGTATAATTGTAATTTGGAAATGGATGAAAGATCCAGATAAATATTTGACTCTCTAAGAATGAATTAAACAGTAAAACTGGGGATTTTTGGGCTATTTGTCAGAGAGGTTAGCTAAGGATGATTAAAATCTTAAGTCTGATCTACATTAATTTTTTTGTTAAGTTACAATTAACTGAAGCAGTATGTGAAACAGAAATGCACGGAGGTATTTCACAAAAGCCCAAACCACAATGAATATGAAGAATTACTGTCATTTGCTTTTATTACACAGATCTCTTGGGTTCAGTCCTACAGAAACATTCAACAAAACAGCTTGTCAATATAGCAGTCAAAGACACCAAGGTTGAGTCTCTCAGAAAGATTACTTTAAAATTGTAAGAGCTGAAAAAATAAAAGTCACCAACCTCTAATAAGGTAGACTCTGTTTCACTGCAGATCCAGAGGCAAAATCTAGAACTGAATAAAAACAAGGTTCAGTTGTTTTCTCAATCCTCAGTTTCTCAGTTACCAATTGTTAGTATTTGTTATGCATATTTTCATAATGTGCTCATACAATCAGCTTTTCCCAGATATTTCCAGCATTCATAAATATGTGGGTTTCCAGTTAGCCACTTTTTTGTATAAAGATAGGACTTACCCATAAAATTCTACTAAAATTAAAAGCAGAATAAACTTGTGTGGTTTTATTTTTCCTGATTACTTCACAACAAAATATAATAGGCTGCCTTTACAAATTGGCTTGGGTGCAGATTTAGCAACTTTCCCAAGTTATTAATACCTTATCAGAAAAACTTGATCCTAGAGCTCTCTCCTGCAGTAAATTACACTGAGATGCCTGCTCAAACACATGTTGCTACGCCATCACCAAACTCCTGCTTTCTCTAACACACAGTTCTTCCCTCTGTGGTATCTCTTTGGACGCCTCCTTATATTTATCCCTATCCATCAAATTTTGGCATGCCCTTCCAGGGAAAAAAAAAAAAAGTACTCAACTTTGGGTATGACTTCTTTGTCCTAACTCTTTTCTGATTCACAGCTGTAGATGCTGTCAAACTACCTCCAAATCTCAATTGCCTCTCTTAGCAGTTTGGGAGTAACATCCACTATATATCTTGATCAGTGGATCAAAGGTAGGAACTACATTACAGTGTCACTACTTGCAATTTTCAAATGTTTCCAAGACCTACAGCAACCCCAACCATCGTATAATACAGAGTACTCACTGCAGAAGTTGTCTACTGTCGTGGGTTGACAGGTTTCTAGGTGAATTTCACCCTGCCAGGTCCTTTGGACATGGCAGGGTGTCGTGGGCCAATGACATTTAAGGTACGCCCTCTGCGAGATACAGTATTTAGGGAGCTGGACACTTGGAACTTCCTCTTTGGCTTCTGGCGTTCCAACAGGTAACAGGGGACGGAGAGGGGGTTTCTTGCCAGGCTAGGCCTTAGGGCCGACCTGGCTGGCCCTCTCCCCTCTCCTCCGGCTCCCCGAGGGCCGGGCCTGGCCCCCTTTTACCATCTGCCAGGCCGAGCTCTGCTCCCCTGCTTCCCCCTCCCTCCCCGAGGGCCGGGGCCTGGCTCCCTTTTACCATCCACCGGGCTGGGTCAGGTCCCCACCTCTGGCCACCTCCAGCAGCCCCC